>CAIGRB010041852.1:0-22156 GCA_903798255.1 Fraxinus quadrangulata
GAACTTCCGTTCTGCGTCACTAACCCTGTCCAATGCAGAGCATGGCTCAGGGGGGCCGTCTGGGCTGTTCTGTGGGCTCAAGAAAAAAACAAAGAGTTTCTTGGAAATGAACTATCTATTAATTTCAAGACTGCCATGGGCTTGCCATCCAGGCCGACCCCATTTACATCCCCTACCTATGCAGGCACGTGTCTTTCTTTAAACATAATCTCTCACCCTCCATTCTTGTACCTTAGAAGACTTGAGAAGAGCACGTGCAAGGCAGAGGAGTTGTTGTTGCCCAACTGAAAAAGAGGTTCCAGATTCTTGTACTTGAGTGTCAAGTCCTCCAGCTGCTTCTACTTCTTCCCTAACACAGCATTTTTCCAGGGTGTTCCAAATCTTTTCATCATTAGTTACCTGGAATGGATCCAAATTTGCCCTGAAAATTATTGTGGAAACCAAATATTTAATGTCATCTATTAAATCTCTGGAACATGTTGTATCAGCAATAAAAATATTCCCGTACTCTTCCGATTACCTTATTGATCCTTCAAACAAGAATGGGCTCTGGGGAACAACAGCAATACGAGAACGGAGATCTCTGACAGGAACTCCAGCGATGTTTATACCATCCACTATAATACGTCCACCACAAATTGGATTGAGACAGAATACAGCATTCAGAATGCTTGATTTTCCAGCACCAGTTCTTCCCACGATTCCAACCTGATTCAGTTTCATACAACTTTTAAACTGAGTCTAACCAAATTCTCAATTGAGTTTTAAAACCCACTGTATGGATGTTTCCAACCACATGGTGTGATACTTTTCTTGATACTCTAACGTATCTATCACGTCCATTCTTGAAAATAAAGGAAGCTAAAAGTTTTAACTCTCTTGACAAGGAAAAAAATAAAAAAAAGATCCACTGTCTAGATTACAGAATAATTTACTAAATGTAAAAGGTCAATAAAATTGAATAAGATTTGGTTCATCCATCTGAAGAGCAAGCATTAGCATTTGAGGATAATGATTGGATTAGTATCAAGACTTCTCATGCTTGTCATGCTCAGTTCACCTATTGATATAAGAAAAATGTGCAAAAATAGAATGCTCACAACAAATTTTGACAACAGATTAAATTTTGAGTGTGGAAGTTGTAAATATAATTTTTCTATACGAAGCTTTATAGTTCGTCAATATTTGTATAGAACTGAGCTTAAATTCTGTGATTAGAAACTTTCATTGTGTCTACTATCTCTTTGATTTCACAATAGTGTCAAAAATTTCCAGGATAAAGAAATAATAAGGTCAGGGGGTAAAAATTAACAAACCTGAGTTCCTCCAGCAACCGTAAAAGATACATCACGTAGTGCGGGGGGCAAAGATGGCATATATCTGAGAGTTACATTCTGAAACTGGATTTCACCGTGCAATGGCCAAGTTGGGTCTAATGGATTTTCCCCCATCAGTTCTTCTTGAGGAATGTCCATGTACTGAGGAGTGAAAGGTGCAGCAAGAGAAGGTCAGGAACGTCAACAACAACGTGGAAGTATATCTATTAGCTTAACATTAATCTAACTTGCCTGAAGAACCCTCTCGACAGAAACCATCTCCTTCTCTGTTTCAGTGAAGCTAGTCAAGAAGCTACCCAACAAGGATACAATCGGGGAAGCATAAGAAAGGGCTAGCCCGACCTACGGGGAAAAAGATCCATCTCAGAAATCTAATTAATTGTTAAACCAACTCATCTAGAAGCTTAATAATTGTGCACATGAGTTCAACAAGTCATGGAGCAAGAAAGGTCACAGCTAATGAAAATTGCGCATGTGTAACTTGGCCTGCAAATGAGGAAGCACATTGGGACATAATTTAAGTAAATATGTTTGTTTGTTCTCTGTTTGACAAAACCATTGGATAAAGTGGTTCAAAAATAATTAAAGTACTTTAAAATTGATTCATAACACTAATATATACATCAACTTACAAAAGATGAAATAGCAAAAGTAAAAGAAGCTTAATAATTTACCAGCCCTGGAGTGCCCAAACTGACAGGGAGAAGTCCATGAGAGCCAACAATAGCCATCACAGCAACAAATGATACGATACATGCTGCCAACAACTAAAAACATCTAACTGTTACTATTCACATGTAACTATTGACCGAAGATTTTGGAGTTTTAAGTGCATAAAGAATTGATAAGTTCATCCACAACAAAGCTGCAAATCTAGACTTTCTGCATCATATGCATAGACAAAAATGCTAACATCAGGAGACATACCTGAAGACGAAGGGAAAGCCATAAACTTGCAAAGATCTCTGTGTAAGAAGTCCGCTGATATAATTGCATGTGCTGAGTGAACCTAGAGAAGAAGTGGTCCTGCCCACAAGCACAACTAATTGTCATTTTGAAACATTGTAAGCATGTTCGTGAGAAAATAGAACTGAAACCTGTTGACTTCCAGCTTAAACGAAATTTAACTCCTATTATAGGAACCAAGAGCCTTATGATTATAATTGTTTGTTTTTTAACTGTAGAAACAGATTTAATATTAACAAAAGATCAACAGAGAAAGATTAGTTCGTGGATAAATTCTTACAAGGTCCAGATCAACAATGATGATGGCGAGCTTCTGATTAGTGAAGTACCAACCTAGTCAATCTGATTATTTTATTTTAACAATTTATGACAGACCCTAAGGATCTCCTACTCATTATGCTCCATAAAAACTCTGTTTTATCTATGAATACCAGATCTTTTACATCTAAATATATTCTCTTGACTGATCAAATATGAAGAAAGAAATGCATAATTCAAGTAGCACTAAAAGCACACCACCAGGAGTAATTTTAAATAAAGCGTCATGCTGATGCTGTAACAGAGAAGAACTTTACCAGAGACTTGAAAGCTCTAATAGTTGGTGAACCATTTAATGTCTCAGTAAATGATGCATAAATAGGTGAACGAGAAACACTGTCCAGTCTTCGCAATTCCCGAGACGTTGATCTGTAGTAAAACTACGAAAATCTAATGTTTATTAGTGCTGGTGTTTGATATTTTATAATAATAATATTGCATAATTATTATGGTAACAACTAGAAATATATCTCTATTTGTCTATCTTCCAGGAAAAAAAGAAAAGAATTGTAGGCATGATCTGGTTTTCTTTCGACTGAGTGTCTAAGTTCCATGTACCGTATACCTCAACATTTTTAGTTAAATAACAGAAATTTTGCCATCAATTTAACTGTCTCAAAAGAGCTTAGCATCAAAACTCTAGGAGAGAAATTATGTCGAGCAAAATGTTAAATCTTGGCTCTGCAACCTTATAGAAAAGACATATTACAAACCTGCAATTTTCTGTATATATACCAAAAAGGCAATAAAAGAAGCATAAACACGACCTGCACATGTGAGCGCAGTCTTAGGGACAAAACTCCACATAAGTACAGATAATGAATTAAATTCTGAAATGAACAACAGGAAAACATAAAGGCCGTATGATTTCCAGTACCTGCACATACGACAAAACTACAGCAATTCCCAAGAGGCCAACAAAATTTGCCAGGAGAATGTTGAGTATGAAAGGAAGAGAATCATCTATTGTATAAAGATCAGAAGACAATCTATATAATAAAGTTAGTATTAAAGTGCGAAAGTGAAATGAAATTGTTAATCATTTGAAGGAATGTCATGCTACCTGTTTAGTATCCTTCCACTTGGGGTCTGATCAAAGAAACTAACCGGTGCATTGATAAGAATCTGTACTAATTTATTGTGCACCTGAACAGCAGCCCGTAGACCACCAAATGCAAATGCAAATGCCCTCACGAAAGTCAAGGAGGAATTCACCAAACAAAACACGCAGAGTATGACCTGCACCACAGGTAATAAGTTACCCGAAATGATTAAAAAATATGCTGCAGTTTCACCATATTATGTGCTTTAAGTACAGAAACCAAGAAGAATCGTGGGGTGAGGAGGCTAATACAAGAAAAATTTAAATCATGATGCATACTTATTGTCTATATAACAAGAAAGTTTAATATTGCACTCTCCATGAACATATAATTCATTTCATCTTAGTTCTGGTTAGACAAACTTTGATGAGGCCCCAATGCATTTCAAGGATATAACTACTTACCAGATAAAAGGGAGTTGAGTACTTTTTTTGGTTGCTTCCGGTTGTATCAACCCAGAATGATAGCCACAGATCATTTCCATTACGAGATGCTTGCATTAGAATTGCGGAGAGACATGTCAGAATTGTAATGAACCAACCAGAAAATGCAGCATAATTTCTGTAGATAACACATTAGCAAATGGTCAAATGAAAAAAGTTTGTGGACTTGTGCCTTCAAATTGAATCAACAAATAAACTCTCACTTGTACACAGTTGGTTCGACTCTACCGTCTTTTCTTGTCTCAACCTCAATGATGTCTTGGGCTTGGCTGGAAGAGCTTATACAATCAACATCTAGGTCTTTCTCTAGGGTTTCTTTAATAACATTAGATATTTTTTCTTTCTTGCCTTCCTCAGAAAATGTGTTAAAGTCATTTACTGATAAAAACGATATGTAGGAAGCAATAGAAGGGTCAGATGGACTTCCTATGCACTTCATATGTCCTTTATCCATCACAACCACCATATCAGCCAAAGATATTGCCTGCTAGAAAAGGACATACTCTTTAAAATGAATTCTATACAAGTGCTGATCTATACTATATATCATAATAATCATTTTCAATTGCAAAATATCAAGTCATCCATTAAAACAAATTTAACATCAGTTGCTAAAACGTCTCACGTCGCTTCTTCATTTGCAAAATATAAATGGTACTGAATTTGTCAGTAGGTATTGTTAGTTTAATGATGAAAAGGAGAGGGAGAATATGTTGAACCTGAATGTTATGTGTGCAGAGAATACGTGTCTTCTGGTTTAAAAGAGTACCAAGAATAGCATTTTGTAGAATTGAGCAAGCAACATGTGCATCAACGGCACTTAGAACATCATCAAGCAAGTATATGTTTGAGCCCTGGTAGATAGCTCTACTCATTCCCATAAAAAAAAAAGGAATTTAGAGAAGATCATAACATGCTCT
This sequence comes from Fraxinus quadrangulata, assembly GCA_903798255.1. Classification (NCBI taxonomy): domain Eukaryota; kingdom Viridiplantae; phylum Streptophyta; class Magnoliopsida; order Lamiales; family Oleaceae; genus Fraxinus; species Fraxinus quadrangulata. The sequence goes on from CAIGRB010041852.1 coordinate 5,088, forward strand.
GCAATTTAAACATTCTGCTCTCGGAGAAAAACAAGAGAAAATATCACCTCGCAAGCGCAAGACGAGCTCTCTGTCCTCCAGATAAATTGACTCCTTTCTCTCCAATACAAGCCATGTCGCCTCCCATCATTAGGGAAATATCAAGATCCAGAGCGCATGCCTGTAATATTTCTGAGTATCTGCTCAGATAAGAGAATATATAAATTGAGAACATTTTAACACAGAACACTCAGGAAATTGGTGGGTATGAACATATTCCTTGCTCAAAATTAACCCCAATAAGTGCCTCTAGCTTTTGCCTTCAACAACATTTCATAACTAATACCTTTTCTGATCATAGTCCTTGCCAAACAAAATATTGTCACGGATAGTTCCCGACAGAATCCAAGGGACCTAAAGCAGAAGTAGGAAGAGTGTAAAAAGTTGTTTTAAAAGCATGCACGAAGCTGCTACTAGTTAAAGTTAATTAACCTGTGGAACATATGCTGTGGTTCCACTTGAGTAAATTGATCCATTGACGAGTCTCATTTCCCGGAGAATCAAGTTTAAGAGAGACGATTTACCCGATCCAACCTGTAATACAAAGAAATGTACAATACTGGTTATGATGGTGCTAGATGTTAAAGGATAAGTTTATATCAAAGGAAAAGTGGGAAACCCATCTAATTGTAAAGTTCAATACACATAAAAGTAGGAAATTTTGAGTTTAATAATATCCATCAGTTTCCGAAATTTAGTTTACAGCATTAATATCAAATCGAAGTTCAACTTAAAGGATGCATATTCCAGTGTTATCCGTGAAATGAGCAAATATGAGATGATAAACATAAGAAAGTTCATACAACACCACTGAAGATACTTTCCAAATCCAACAATGAAGTACAAATGTATAATGCATATAAAAGTAAGAACTCAACAAAATAAGTAAAACTCTAAAGAAATTCACCTCTCCAATTACCGCAACCAAAAAGCCCTTAGGAACACAAAGATTTATGTGTTTCAAGACCAGATCAAACTCCTTCTCGTTACTGCTTGACCATGTACAAGATGCATCACGAAGAACAACAGTAGTATCTTCATAATCCAACTTTTCATCCGAATGTGACAGGAATGAGAGACTGGGTCCAGTTTCAATTTCATAACAGAAAAGGTACTTGCTCAACCGTCTAGTTGATATGGCGGCCTGGAAGCAATTATAGAGTTAATATAGTAATCTTCACATTCCGAAGCACAAAATCTTAAAATTAAGGATAATGAAAACTTACATCAATCAAACCATTAATGACCCATGGGAATGAGTTTAGAGGGGAGATTAAATTGTTGAATAGAGCAAGGCAAGTGAAAACCTGAATATAAATGTCGAAATATAAGTGAAGACAGTAAAATATTATTGATATACAACTTGTGAAAGAAGCATATTTGCAATATAATTTTTCCATAGAAAAAAAAAGGCTAAAGCTACAGATATACCGTTGCTGCATCAAGCTGATGACCCAACATTGTATAGAGTCCAAATGTGAACAGAGAGAAAAGAGTGGGTGTTGTTGCCCAAAAGAAAACACACCAGGCATCCAAATACTTCCTAGTCTAACAGTAAAAGAGGAAATCTGTTAGTTTCATGCCATGGTACCTAAGATCCTGGTTTTCAGTTCATGTGCAACTAGAATGATAAGTAAAATACAATTTTCTCACAGATAAATATGCGACTTCGGAGGATCTTGTCTTCATCAACCATTTAGCGAAAAGAAGCTCCCAGCCATACATTTTTAAAGTGCGGATATATGTTAAAAGTTCTGCTGTTTTCCTAATCCTGCCAAATGACATATAAATTAAGATGAATGACATTCAAGACTATGTAAGTGGTATGCACACCTGTAGCATTACAAAATAGAAAATTAAGAGATATGTGGTAACTCAGAAGAAGTATAACAGGTCTACTGCCAAACCCATTTAGATGTATATTTGACTAGAAGTACAATGTTTTACTACTTCATTTAGCTTCTATCGAGCCTTTAAAATGAATTAACATTTTTAAACAGTCCATTAGCGTGAAATTTTTGTATCTTACTATACGATGCCTTCTAGTTCTAAACTTGACTCATGGCCAACGCTTATTTTGCTCCTCTTTCTACCAGTTAGGAGTAGGCTTTGACTTTCTGTTTTCTTTTTGAGAGAGAGAGAGAGATCAAATTGTTTTGATAGTTTAGTTAGATCTCTTATGAGAAATGATTAAGGCAGCAAGGACAGTGTACTAGAATATCAAAATTCAACATCACTAAGGAGGATAAATTCGTCCTGCAAAGTTATATGCATAAAAAGTTAGTTCAGGAAAAATTTTATGTACCTTTCATCCTTTTGCTCCATCATATTTTTGGTTGCATTTGCAATCCTATTAGCGATCCATTTGTTCACTGTGAATAGAATTAATATCCATAGGAATTAGTATTCCAAACGTAACTCAACCCAATATTGAAATTGGTAAATCAATATTTGGATATACAAGATATATATGATGATAACAACATCAGGAGCTCAAGAACCAGCCTGCAGTTTGAAAATATCTTAAATTCAGAAATTAGCCTGCAATGGCAAAAAAAAAAAAAAAAAGAGAACCTTTCAATTAGCCCTTGCTTGACAACCATACTTTTCAAGCTCTTTTTTCTACAAACTCATTTTCAATCACACATTCATACAATAAAATATTATGCACGTAAATCCAAAACTTTTCCCTACTTTTTAACCACTTATTCTCCTAAAATCACTATTCAAAATTCTATTTTTAAAAAGTTTGGTTGTCAAACAGGGGCTTAATATTTATGCATAGGACATGTATACAACTTTTTGGGCATTGTGAGGATTTTGCTACAATTTATTTTGTTAATGCTGGTTTTGACTGAGTATATAAGCACTATTGAAATAAAATTATTACCTAACTGGGAAAAAATTAGCCCTCCAGAATTAATGGGTTAATTCAATATTGTTCTATATACTAATAAAGGAAACAAAACAAACGAGTGGTAAAAGGAAATTTATGATGGAAAAAACATTATTTTTCAATTATACTTGGCATTCATATTCAACTTTTTATATGCCTATATATGTTAGAAACATGCTTTTATAACGTTTACTTGATGAATACAGAACAGAAAAATATATTTTGATATTCTTGTGTAGGCAGGATAAAACTGAAAAATCATCTGTGTCCAAATAGAACTTAAAAGAATTTAAAAGTTGGTCAGCTTACCTGGTATTAGCAAAATAATTATTGCTACCCCAGATAAAAAGGCAAACTTGACTTGTTGATAGAGTAAATACAGAGCAATTCCTATTTGCAATGGCAAGCTGAGGCAGTCACACAATAATCACGAGTCAAGAATTAATAATAAAACGTTACTGCTGCACAAAAATAGGAATATATGATAATTCTTTGCTAATGGTACTGATTCAGGGAAAGAGTTTATGATAAGCATTGTTCCATGCATTAGCACCTTCAGAAAGAAGATATCCCACATATTTAGAAAATGTTAATTTCAGAAATATTTAGTGAGAGATAGGATACTATATGACTACGATTCCAAATGGGTTAAAAGTGTAGACAATTAACCTCCACATATCGTGAACACTATTGCAGAGGTTTACAATTCGATCAGCATCAACGGACATGAATGTTTGAATTTCTCCTTCTGAAAATGTTGATCTCTCCGCTAAGCTAACACAAAGACACTGAAAGAATATATACTGGCAGTCATATGGTTTGAAAGGAAAAATAGTGACAAACAAAACAAAGGGATACTATAATTTTTATTTTAAATATGTGAAGAAGTCCTAAAAAATCAATGCTCGACTTTTTGAACTGCTCCCAAGAGCCTTTCTTTGTGATACTGTATTGCAAAGACTGAACAAACCATGCATTACCTACAAGACTTATAAGCAATCTGTCACACAGAAGTCCACGGGTCGTGAACTTCTCTTTGTGAATATGCAATAGAGATAAGATTTACCTTCCGATAGATGACAGTCAAGATACTGGATCTCAACTTGAGCCTAAGTTTTGAAAGATGAAAAGTATATTGTGTGTCCAGGAAAGATCTGCAGAATTAATTGAACACCAATATTTAAACACTTCTATGAAACAAAGACGACAATTGATTCACTATAAGAACATGGATAGTGGCACTTGACTAGCATTAATGTGGTTACATACAACAGAATGGAATGTAAGTACGGGACTTCCTATTTGCACCCCCTTAAGAATTCCACATTCCTCCCACAAAAACAAAAGCAATTAGTGAATGGCATTTTTTAAGCCCTCTAGGGGTTCGAAACCATAATTTAGGCTTTCTATTCATTATGACGAACCAAACAGACTTAAAAGAACCGCCATAATCCACTTCCTCCAACATCCTCTAAAATATATTTCCTTTATAATTATATCTAAACATGTTTGAATAGGTTACTACGTTCGAATAAGTGAAAAAAATTACTTATATTGCCGGTAAAGTATGGCTATAATTTCAAAATAAGTAACTTATTTATTTCCAACTTTGACTTACAAAATGTTTATTTATTTTAAAACTTATTTACTTTTAAGTAAATATTTTAAGGATAGCCAAATATGCAATTGTCATCTTTTAATGTCTGAAAAAAACAAAGTCAGCTTCTCTCTTTAACTGATAGAGTACCAAGTTTTAAAAAAAAATTACGCCAGAAGCACTTTCTAAGTGAAAAGTAAATAGAAATGACTGAAAATATAGAATAGAAAGTGTAGGGAAGAAAAATTACTTCAAAACAGATATCAAGCCCAAGGATATTGCTAGAAAGTAGCCATTGGCTTCTCTGGAACCTGTTGATGAAAACTTAAGCAGATCAATAATTTTAGCTTTCTGAGCATTTCCACTGCTTTTTAGCAGTAGTTCAATGTCAAATGAGCCAAAACTCAGTAAGAGGCGACTTTACATGAGGCAAGTGGGTTAAGACTTGTAGTTGATATAATTGAAAATGAAAATCAATTATTTGCATTGATCAGCAGATGATAATAATTGCTATCATATCTGAGGTTATCTGACATAGGACACACAGATAAGGAGAAAAGAATTTAGTCTAAACTACGACTAAACTTAGGAAATCAATCATTTGTACATCAATTCCTCAAATAGCATTACAAATGCTGGAGTAGCCTTTCATACATAGGCCCTTACAGAAGTTGAGAGAATTCCAAAATTAACAATAAAAAACAAGCATTGATATCCAATAAATAAAAATGACTGCCATAACTATTAATTGATATAATATATCTGGATTTTTGTTCTCCCAGATCACACATTTTCAGAATCATGTCGAGCATGAAGCACCAAATTCCACAGTTGGTGTATACTATATTGTAATGAGCTAGACTACTTATCCTCATTAAAAAACTATATGCCTTGATTTCAATGTTGACATACAATATTCATGTAAATGAAAATGGATTGTAATCATTTTATTTTTCACATTGGATCGTACTTTTCCTGAATATGATGCAAAAGTATAAATTTAGTCAAAGCCACTTATCAAGACAACTCAATATCATCATTCTTCAGTTATTACAGTTTTCTCTTCTCAGAATTTTACAAGTAATGGTTAGTGTAAACCTTGCTGAAGAAAATGAATTAGCTTATTGAGAAGTATCGGTCCTGCAAAACCAAGGCAGTCATTGAGAACCTGCATAAAAGCATTTAGCTAATGAAGTACAAAGTTGCAAATAATATGCACACTATAAGGAGTTAAAGATCAAAATCCACTGAATTTAACTAGCCAGAGACTCTTAACTCTAAAGAGCTGTAATATGTGGCTACAAGTAAAATAGAAAATGACTCAGTCTCAAATGTAAACTAAATCATACGAAACAAACCAGAGAACACATAAGCACTCGTCAAAATACATATCAAGCTTCAATCTTTATATCACATTAGAAACTATAAACTACATATCAATTTCTACACTGAAACAATAGTTAATATAGAAAAGTAAAAGGAGTTGCCACGTCTGGAACTTATGAACTATTATCTTCCTCAAATGAAATTTTACTTCAATGGGTAAAAAATTTATTCAAATCAATCATATGTAACAGTAAGTAGGTAAAGAATAATATATTTTATTTCCCATCGTGGAATTCATGACTAGACATCAAGTTCAAAAACCTAATAGTTCATTTGATCCATCAGTAATATTTCCTTTCTTGGTAAAAGTCTTGCAGGAGTCACCTGTTTTGTATTTTCCTTTTCTATTACTTTCGAGAAACTCTAAAGGAAAGCAGCATACCAATGCCATACCTTCAACAGACCGATGCGGAAATATGGCCATCCATAAGCTGAATATATTGCCTTGAATAAAGAAGGATGGGCAGAGGTATTTGTTCGTTGTGCATTCCAACAGCTTAGTAGAATGTTATGGCAGGATGAGGGATCCATATCCGAGGGTAGCTGAAGCAAATCTTCAAAGTCAAGCTGCTTTTTCATACCCCGTTGCATCACGGGATCAATGGATTTAAATGTCATGATATGCCAAACATTGCCAACAATTCCCTTCACGAATAACATAGAAACATGTAAACGTGGAACCGAACAAAAAGCAGAATATAACTAAGGAAAATGTATTTTTCGAGGTTTAAGATGTGTAGAAATAATTAAAATTGGTCATAGTGAACTCTTTTATTCGTGAAACTAAAGGTTAAATTGGGATGCTAAATATAAGTAGCAGAATGATGGGAACTACCTACCAGATCTGTCAAACAATCTTCTTTAACTTCCATCTTGCAGGGGAGAAGTGACTCCTCCATTGAACTACAATTCAAAAAGTAACTGTAATTACCATAATTGATTTAGTATATCATCACAACAAGAATAATAAAAGGACCAACTTTCATACTGATTGCACATAGGTAAGAGCACGTAATATGCAGAGATGGGATAGAATCCTATAGGATACAAAATGTATCAGCAATGAAGAAAATTGACACGTAATAATCTTCAACTGTTCTAACTTCAAAATGTAACATGAAAAATGTAGAAAAGGAAGATGACAAATGCCTAATAAATTCTTCATTCCAAACTCCAGAAAATGAACTGATAATTACCCAGTTCAACTAATTGCATCTGGAATTTTAAAGCTCAGAAACTATAAGCTTATTTTCAATTTATTTCTCATGAAGAATTTCAAATTGTGAAAGAGTGATACATATTTTATCCAATGGTACATACTTAGCTTTTTCGTCCAAAGTTTCTTTCCTTATACACTGGATTAGGAATCCATCTGGCATTATATCTCATTTTTAATCCATAATGGCATAAGTTTGAGGTTTAGCTAACACTAAAGAATCCAAAATTGACTACGGTTTTCTAAGCTCTCACTACTGCTTGCTCTAATATCTTCTGTTGATTATAAAACTCATTTAGCTATTTCATATCAGTATTAAACTTTTGTTGTAATCTGATTTATTTAGGGCTAAAGTACAAATGTAAAATGTCAAAAATCTAACAAAAATCTACGAACAGTTTATTGTGCCTCCAGGATTCTATATGGCATAATTTCATAAGATTGCATCTACCTGCTTCCATGAGCTGCCCACTTTATTCGGATTATGTTTATCAATATTCCAAAAAGTATGTCAGTAATAGCCACGCAGCTCTCCTTTAGCCATCTTAAAACCTGTAAGTAGATAATATGAAACTCAGACAATTCTATTTTGAGATAATTAAATCGTAAAAGTTGTTTCGGTGGAATAAAACAAGGCCAGTGTAAAAGCAGAAGTTTTAGAAGAAAAAGTTCTAAATAATAACGAAAATGAAGCCTTATTCCCGATAAACCATGCATGAAGGTAACAACATGTTCATGAGACATAAACTAACAAATAGATCAAAAGATATTGCTCCGTGATTAAGCATGACGCACTCCAATTTCATAATAGGTCAAAATTTGTTCCATCATCCAAAATATAAGGGAAAAGTTTACATAAATTATATGTCAAGAGTTACCCCTGGTGAAGAAAAAACTATTTGGAGTCGAGGGATCAGCAGAAACAATTTTGCAATCCACCAAAAACACAGAATGCGATTGCACAAGACAACCAACCGATTTTCGGACTTTGCTACAAGTATAACTATAGCCTGAAATTGGTAACAGAGAGAAAACAAAAGTTTATTTCCTGTTAGAAGAAGAAAGCTTCAGCTTGCTCATTTCAATTACTTTGGGAAAATTTAGACTTACCCAGAATGAGAATTGTGAGAAACTAAATAACCATTCATGATATGCAATGGGGTATGCATTTAGTCTTCTCCTTACAAGCACAGCCACGTCGAAGAATGCGAAGCATAATCCAAGAGCAGGTAGAAGATAAAATAAAATCTTTGCTGAAAGGTGTATCTGTATAATTTCAGTTGACATACCGAGAACAATGTGAGGTAAGAGCAAAAACTTGAAGTTATACATGTACAAAGTAAACATGAACCTGGTTCCATAGTCCAGTGTCAAAAAATAGAAGAAAAGTAGATAAACAATGAAAGAGCATAATAATTACGGTATATATCCAAGTTAATAGCATGTTTGGCTAAGCTTCAAAGCTTCTTGGAAGGAGTTTTTTTTTTTTTTTTTTTGGGAGTTTGTAGTTTATTACCGATTAAAAACGCTCCTTTTAAAGTGTCTTTAAGATTAGCCACACATGCCCAAAATCAACCCCCGAAAGCATGGTTAACTCTTAAACTGCTAACTATCAATGTTTGCAGGCAAAATACTGGAAATACGAGATCATGTCGTCATACAAATTGGCATTCTTGAGTAACTAAAGGAACTTGTGATCTAAAAGCAAAATGATTGCTCATGGTAATGCAGTTACATTTAATGGCTCATTGTATTAATATTTTGTGACCCAATCCGAGCTATTACATAAATGTTAAGTTTCATTTCAAATTAAGTCAGACAATGACAAAGGTTAAATTGTAACAGTCAACTTTGTGACCTCATTGCTTTATGTCTTGAAAACAATCAAGTTTAGTGGCATACCCTCCTATGTTCTTTCTGGTGCCTTGTCGTGATTCCGAGTACAGCAATCATAACCATAGTCACTATGTTCACACCGAGACCAAGCACTGTGAATACTAGTAAAGGGAAAGAAATGGAACTCCAAAAATAATACCAATAATGCATGTTTGGTGCGTAGCATTGGACAATATAATGAACTAAATATATTAGCTTATTTTCATTCATTAATGGTGTCGAGCGCTATCAAATCCAATCCTCTCCCTATACCATACATGAAATTACTGTTGAACGGTGATATGAAATCAAGCAATCGAATCAAAGGATATAAATTGTCGAAACACTCTGAAACTCCCTCTTGATTCCACACCTGATCACAGACAAGTAAAATCAAGATCTTTACTTAGAATCACCTCAAAATCAAGAAACCAAATATCTGACACAACTTGTTATAACAAGAACTAGAAATACCTTATTTTCCCACCAGGCATGCTAAAATGTAAATTTGCGCGAGTCTACGCGCTATCATGTATATATATGAACGATTAAATTCAAAATTAGAGTTGCTTTTTTTAATTCCACATTTCTTCAGGAACCCATTCGCTTTCCCGAATTTAAAGTTCCCCAAATATAATCCAAAAACGGTTCATATTTTCCATGGTTTATTCAACCAGAAAGTGCAAGAAGTTTACGTTTAGTACGATCAAAAAGTTTTTTTTTATCTAATTCAAAAGATTATATAGCTTCCAACAAGAAATTTTATGAGTTAACAATTAAATTCATTACATTCCCAACAATTAAAAGAGAACAGAGCTCAAAATTTGCGTACATATGGAGAATCCGGACAAATGCGCTTCATCAGCTCCATCGTCGCTTTTATTTCCTCACTCTGACTGAAGCAAACTACACCGAGTACTGTAAATAGTTCATTTTATAGCACAAAATTAAAGCTGAACTTGGCTTTTGCATGGCTTTTGCAGTGAACAGTGAGGTATTGCTGGACCCAAATAATTTTTTATGGTCCCTTCCCTAATTCTCTTCTGCTAGTCTCTGTAATTTAAGGCCCTGTTTAATACATGTTGTTTTCCATGGAAAATGGAAAACTTTTTGTGTGTTTGATGACCAAAAATTTCCACGGAATTCCTTTTCTTGCTTCACCCATCACACGCCACTTTTCCTTTTTTCATGGAATTCATTTTTGCCTTTTTTTTATCTTTTATTTTTTTTAACAATTGGAATAAATTCTAAATCCGATAATTAAAAAATTATCAATTTCATGGACAATTTTCATAAAAAACCCTATTTATAACAAATTATATTTTTTTAATGGACAATTTTCATAAAAAATAAAGTCAGTCGACCACTAAAAGATCCAAAATTTCAATATTTTTCAGGTGAAAAATTATATCAATCAAATACAATTAATTACAACTCACAGTAAAACAAATTTTAGACAATTTAATTCTCTTTAATTCCTTTTTTTTTTCATCTAAATTTCACATTTGCAATCAAACGAAATTTTATTTTACTTGTTTTTGAGTGTATGTTTGGTCATTACTCAAATTACTTTAAAGTTACTTTTTTAATTAACATTTTATATCAAAAAAATTCCTTGCACGCTCAATGAGGTGGCAAAGAATATATATTTTTCCACATACATGTCTAGCGCGTCTGATAAAATTGTACTACTAAATTTTTTTGTCAAACAACTCTCAAGTTTATTTATTAGTGGCAATATCCTAATATTTCGCATAGTGTGGTTATGGGTCCCCTCGCGTTGCTGCTTGTTTGCACGAACCTCTTACTTGTAATGATCAAAATCCAAGTCGAATACGAGTATTAGTATTCATAGGCAAACCCGCTCGCCACAAGAAAGTCCTTCCCCATTGAGTCGAATAGCCTCGAATAGCTCTTTTCTTTGATAAATGTAATGTTTTGGAGCCCAATCTATAAGAATATGTGAATTTGGGAATTTGTCTATAAAAATGTTAAAATTCCACGCAACTATCAATTGAATTTAACAAAATTTTAAGCGATTTAATAATTTTATCCGCTAACTAGTTGTATGAAGGCCGTACTGAAACTTTAACATGGTTTAAGTAACATGAAACCTAAATTCATCAATTTAAAAAGGCTAAGGAGATATAACCTTACTTTCAAAGTTTGAAAACCCATAATCACGTGAAAAAGTTAAGGATCTCAATTATAATATATTCATTATATATTCAATAATAATATCTAGCATCAGTGAAATTAGAGTACCAATTTAGATGACCACATTTGATATGTATAAATAAATGGGTGTTTTGAAAAAATAGAGAATGTAAAAAATAATGTGAATTAAACAACAACAGTCAACGAACATTTAGCACATGTTTGTTATCCATTTTATCAAATATTGTTTGCTACAGTAAACAATCTTCACTGTATATTCACTCAATAAAATATTATACACACAAAATAATAAAATTATTTTATTTTTCAGTCACATGTTCTCCAAAAAATACTATTTAAAATTCTATTTTTTCTTTTAAAACGGGAAATAAACAAGCACCTAGCGAACCAGAAATAGGAATATTCTGAAAGTTTGTTTGTATGCTTTACACGTGGCACATGAGTGGCACGAAACTTTGGAAACCACATTTTATTACTTTATTAGCCACGAAACTTTGGAAACAACATTTTATTACTTTATTAAAATCCACTTTTCTTTTATTTGCTTTTTTATTTTGTCTGCTAGTAGCGTGGAGTGGCTGTGGCTGTGGCTGCTGGAATCTCTCCCCTTAATTACTGATGAGTGTTTTTCAAAAAAATTAGTTTAAAAAATAAAGAGATAATAGTTCAATATTAGGAGTGTGCTTGGTAGAGATTAAAAACGAATTAAAATTAAAAAATTAATTATTATTGTTGACTTTTATTAAACGAGTGATACTCAATAACGACTATATTTTTTATTTTAATTGGCTTGTAATCAGAAACAAATAACGCCTAGATCGGTGGTCAAAAACTTAAAAGAAGTAATTTTTATTTTTTATTTTTTTTAAAGAAATATGATAAATCTATGACAATTCTGAACTTTTCTAAACGATTTTTTTATTCAATTAAACCATGTTACGGACGTTTTCAGATATATAAAAAAATTAAAATTCATTTATGGTGAAGCATAACATTTTTCTACTAGGGACTGATGTGTTTTATTGCTTATAGACAAAAATTTAAATCAATACATGCGAGAATTGCCATTATACTAATATTTAAATGAATACATGTTATAAGTAGTAATAGAGGATGTGACAGCGACGATAGAATGCATATAACAAAACTTTTTACGTGCGTTATACTCTTTGTAATACACATTTATAAATTTATAATTGTTATAAAAAAATATAACATTTTTTGTTATGAAAAAGGAAAAAAAATGTTATATTTGAAATACTTTAATTTTTTTGGTGGACTGTGAAACTTTTCCTACCGTTAAGTGTGTAACGTAAAGGCTTATGGACTGACCCAAGTAATTTGTTTGGGCTTTGTGGAGAATGGGCTGGTAGTTTGCGGTAAATATATTTGAGAAATTTACACAAATTGGGCAGGTAGCTTTCTTATTATACTACTCATGTCTCCAACTTTTTTCAGTCGTATTCTTAACACAAACTTTCGTTAATTATTGCATGTCAATTTTAATAATGATTTTTGTCCAATAAGTCTGTTGATACATATTTCCTATCTACCCAACGTCACCACCACTTTCAATCAGGGGCGGACCCAGCACCTGGCCAGGAGCTGCAGTCGCAGCAATTCAGCCTTCACCCTTCAGCGCTCGTCGCCCGCCCGCCGGAAAATTATGAAGAAGAAGGTCAGAAGAAGCTCGGAAATTTTTTAAGAGAACTCCATGTTTGAGAGTTTGGGCCTTTAAAAAAAATAAGGCACAAACCTAAATGAATGGGCCAAACAATTAGCCAACAAAACCCCCCCACACCCAGTCCGGCAGTCCCAGTTCAGTTGGCCAATTGCAAAATTGAAATCGACATAGAGGAGCTGAGGAGCTGAGGAGGGAAAGAATGACGACTACGACTGTGTGTGTGCCTGCCCGACTACGCCGCTACCTCCGACTGTCGATTGACGAGACAGTGGTGGTCTGGACTCTAGTGGATGCCTGTGTCGGTGGTGACTTAGTGAATGGTAACTGGTAAGTCGGTAAGCGTTGTTTTCGATTTTTTATTTGTTTTATCTTCTTCTTTTTTTCCTTTTTGTGAATTTGTGATTTATTACTGTGTGAGAGACTGAGACTATGAGTTGTTGAGTTATAATTTTGATTTGTGAAATGTGAACTGTGATTTCAGATTTGGGAAATTAGGTTTTCTAGAAATGTGACTGTGATTTGGAAAATTAGATTTAATGGAGATTGGAGAAGGTATTAAGCTCAATTAAACTATGATTAGGTTTTCTAGAAATGTGAACTGTGATTTGGGAGATTACGATCGCTAATTGTCGACGTTGACTGGTTAACGTCCGCCCCGGCTGAGGTTGAATGCTGGGTCCGCCACTGCTTTCAATACGAATGCAAATCTGAAAATTTTAATCTCCAACACCGACAATCATCACAACAACAAAATTATACATCCGAGGACCCAAAAAATGAACAGAACCATTAACCAACATTGTTATCACTGTCCAAATAGATGCAGCTTGTGGCGGTGTCACAGGTGAAGTTTTCCAACCAAAAGAGGTTGTGGTGCGGGGAGAAATAGAATTCGACAATGTAGATGGTGATGGATCTAGAATATGCAAGGGTCTTCGACTAGCAGTGGTGGAACATCTAGTAGTATGGAACTTTGCATCCGATGAATAACTACAATAGAGTTGGCAACATACGGAGCACTGGTGGTAGATGGGTGCGACATCATTGTTGGCACATGGTGGTGAAGCGACGAGTTGAGTTTGGGGAGTCGATCTAATTTTGGGGTTGGATGGTGATGGTGATGATGATGATTTTAGTGTTTAGACCTTAGGTGTGAATATAGGTTTTTTTTTTTAATAAAAATATACGATAAATTTTATTTTTTTTAAATAAAAATGTACAATAAATTTAGAATTTACAGACATAGTAGTAAATGCTTGGTGCAATTATCCGTTATATTTCTTTTACCCGTGTTTATTTTGCAAAATTTCCACACAATATAGAGGTGCCTATCCAAATGCTCAACATTTCACATAAATATATCTAGTTTGCGATAATAAGCCTTAACAAGTAACTTAAGCCGTTATTATTAGATTGCCTAGCATGTAAATTTATTTGACACGATCATATGAATCATCGTGATTCTGATTACATTAAAGGATATGCCTCTTTGTTAGGTCCTATCTAGAATAGTTTTATGAGTCGATATGTAAATGCAAGTAACGTCGACTGTTTTTATATTTTTTGAGAATCAAGATTTGAATGTGTTTGTTGGCCTCAGCCTCATTTCTCTTGAAAATTGTGGATTGTACCAAATCTATATCCAGTCAAGTTGACGTAACCCACTTTTTAAATATTTAATTATTAATAAATTTCGTGGAGTTTTATATAATAAAAAATGATCTTGTGAATCTCGATGTACATCACACGCCATTTCTCCTTATCTATTTAATGTTCTATCACGATGTTACATAAAGTTCAAAGTTAAAACAACACTTTGACAAAGATTTTAAATAGAAAAGTTAAAGTCAAAAGTTAAATACTTTATCTTGCACAAAGACAATCAAGCAAAGAGGAGGACAACATGCTTATCTTTTATTGGCTTAAAGGAACTTTAACATGACAATGACAATTAATGTCATATTGCATAAGACATTTTAGGTAAGTTCTTATCTTCAATAGAGCACTTAAAAAATAGATGAGTCAAACGTGACCATGCATTTATCCAATTAAACAAGCACTAACAAAGGATGAATTAGTACTACATTTTTAAATACAGCCATACAACATTGTTTTAGCCACGAATATTGTCACGTCTGTAGGATAATTATATTTACGACATAATTTTTGCGTGCGCTAATTAATAAAAAATTGAGAATACAAAAATATTAGAGATACAAATACTATAATGAGAAAATGTTGAAGACTTATAATGTTGTACAATAAATAAAAATTATTATGTGAATAAAATTATTCGTATTTTTATTTGTCGAATTTATGAATTAAGATCGAATGACCGACTGCAGCGAAATAAAATTTAGCATTCATTTAAATCAGAATATAAGTTCAAATCTTTTAGCTTATGTTAAGGGGAACTTGACACAAATAGTCCCTGACCTAACCAATATGGTCCTTGCACAAATGGTCCGATTCGAATTGCTGTCCTCGTAGAAAAAAAGAAATAGCAAGTGATCTAAAACGTGCTTGAAACATGGTAAACCAATCGGTTCCAAGGATTCCCGAAATGAAAGGCGGAAACTCTTGAAGAATTCTTAGACGTAAATAATCAGAAAACTCCAAAAGAGATTCGAGAAGAAATAGTTGTAAACAACATTTTTGCATATAATAAAACGCTCAATATTATAAATGAAAGCAAGGATGTTGAACCAAGGTCTATCAAAAAATGTCGACGTAGGGATTATTTGCTAAGGCTGAATTAAACTCATTAGAGAAACGTAAAGTTTTTTTACATGTCGTCTAAACCTCTAGAGGGAGTAAATGTACAGACAGGTATTCGTGCAAAAATAAAATGAAGTCTTGATATAGAAAGCACGACTTATAGAACTAGGATTTTCACAGTAGCTTGGCGTTGACTGTGAATAACATATTCTCCTATAATGATAATTACAATTTGATATCTAGTTTAAGGATGCATTAAAAACTAAATTTAGGTCTCATCGATGTCATTGTATGAATTAAAACAATCTGATAATATGTGATATAATCATCCTAGTGAATAATTATTGAAAGAACGTTACGAGAACAATCATATATGCCATTATGTTACTATAAAGAAATCAACAACTGAAATTGTCATTATACGTTGATAATATAAATATTATTGGAACGTCTGAAGAGCTTTCAAAAGCAAATGAATATCTAACGAAAGAATTTGAAATGAAAGATCTTGAAAAATAAAATTTTGCCTCAACGTGCGTTCAAGAATTTAGTTGATGAAATTCTTGTTCATCATTCAACTAATACAGTAAAAGTCCTTAAACGATTTTATATGGATAAAACACGTCCACTTAGTACACTAATGAATGTTTGTTCACTTGAAAGGAAAAAGGATAAATTTAGGTCTCGAGAAGATAGTGAAGGATTGCTTGGTCCTAAAATATTGTGTCATATAATACACATAGTTCGTCATTTTTGGAAAACAATTGGTATAGGATTATTTTATTTCTAATAAATTTAAATCAGAGTTAGTTGCTATGCTGACATAGGATATTTATCTGACCAACATAAGGCTAGATTTCAAACATGTTATCTATTCAAATGTGACAGTACTATTATATCATATGACGATTTACAAAAAAGACCCTAATTACCACTTCTTTAAATCATGCTGAACTACTTGCGATTAACGAGAAAAGTCGAGATGTATATTATTGTGATCAAATACCCAAACATATTCAAGAGAGTAGTCTATCTTCCTACAAAGGAACTCCAACAACACTTGTTGTCAAAAAATGAGTCAACAGATGTCGGGCCCACTTGCGCCAAATCAAGTATTGTTCCGACGCGTCCCTATCGGAGTAACGGTGGTAGTAAAGAGGAAATGGATGCGGAAGGCACTTTGCAGCGAGAGACAAAAAATGTTCGAACTCCGATGGGTAAAACAAAGGCAATCGCACTAACAACGATATAAACATGCAAAGAGTACGAAAAATATTCAACCCAGCATTTATATGAAATTCTCGTGTGTTCAAGTGTATATTTCAAATATATGATTCTCAATTTTTCAATTAATTATCCAACCTTCCTTTAAGATAGAAGAAAATCATATTTATACTACATTGGCCGACGTGGTGTCCGTTGGATCAGAACCACGTGGCCTCATTTTCCTAATTGGGACATCACATCACTATCTATTCAT
>CAIGRB010041853.1:0-34311 GCA_903798255.1 Fraxinus quadrangulata
ATTTAGTCTCATTGAGATTATAACTTTAGTCTATGTGACATTAAATGATATGTTAAATTAAATGTGTAAGAAATATTATTCAAAATATTAAGGTCATGAGCTACGAATTCGTAGAAGAACATCAATCCTACAAGACGGCATATCAATTACCAATGTACAAGGAATTGGTCGGAACTTGTATCAACACTCAAAAAAATCAACCAACTGTTTACTATTTAAATAGTGCATGTTTGTTAGAAAATATTAACAAGATTAAGAAAAATTTTATATTTTCTTTTATAATGTTCATCACTATGTAATTCTCGTGCCAATCCCGTTTAATGCTCTCATTTTATACCTACATATAATTTCTAACATGAGTGTAACACGTTGCAGAGCAATCGCTTATGACACGTGCTGATGTTGTCAATTCTTAATCATGCATATGTCGTATTATCATGAGGAATTGAGGAAAAATCGTTAATAGATAAGAAAGATGATTTTTAAAAAAATCAAGGAAATTTTTATACAATATAAAAAAGTCAAACAACGATCCAAATCTTATGGCCAAGTGCCAACTAACACAAATTTGGATTTCAAGAAATTTACTAGGAACAATAGAATTTTGAATGCAAATTTGAAAACAGACAAATAAATAAATGGATTTTCCTATCAATTGTGGTATTGATTTTTTGGAGAATGCGTAGTTAGAAATTAGAAGAAATTATGTGTTTACGTATAAATATATTTTATTAAGAGAATATGTAATGAAAAATAAAATTTAGATGATTGGGGACAAACAAGGACCAAATGTCAGGAAGAGACAAAACAAAGAGTTGATTATTGTGTTCACTTTGGGTCTATTAGTTATCCAGATTCCAGATTATGACAAATCTGTCTTGTTAAGTGTGATCAATGATAGGTTATTGCGAGCTTAATCAGTATCGATTAATGCTCTTTTAATAGAGCTAGGGAGTAGGCCCTATAGTTAGTTGCGTGCTTGACAATCGTACTCTTGAAGTTATTGTGTAACCAAAGCACCTTTAAAATTACAAATGGGAAAAATTGCAATTAATGTATCAAATCTTTCACTTAGTAACGGATTTGATCCAAACTTTTCATTTACATCATCGTAGGTACCAAAGTTTAAAAAAATTGTAGCTTAAGCCCAAAATGACGGTTTCTGTCAGTTTGACCTCGTAATTAAAATTTTAATAATTTTCCTCAAATAAGATAAAGACATTTTGGACATAATATATTTTCCTTATTAAATTAAAAACGAAAAAGAAAAATTCCAATCTCCTTCTTTCCCAACCCCCCACCCCTAACTCCTCCTTCCAGATTTTCTCTCTCTATATATATACACGTAGTTTCTCTCTCGTTCTCTCTTTTTGTATCTCTAAATCGGCTCATAGCAATTCTCCCACAAGCATTTGAATATATATCAATCCTATTTTGCATATTTTCTATGTGATTTTGCATATACAAGGTTTAATTGGAATTCAAATTCGAATGTGAATCTTTTGTGTAAGGAGTGGGTTGTTCAAGCGAGGAAATCTAAGATTTTTCTTCATTTACAGTGTATTTTGTTATAGTTAGGGGATAATTAATTTGGTCTGATTATTCAGTTTGAGTTTGATTATGCTTCAGATTGGTTATTGATTTTGGTGGGATTGGCTCTAGTTATATTAAAATGTTTATGAATTGTTCATGTGATTGAGGATTGGTTGTGGAGTTTGTTAGATTTTAGATAATTTGTAATTGGCGATTCTGTGAACAAAGTGATTGAAATTAATATATTGTAAAAGTTCAAGAAGTAATGTGCAATTAGTCAAAATGTAGGTGTTTGAGTCTAGGGTTTCGAGAATGGGAATAGAAGGAAAATGACGCGAATTTTCGTTAGACTGTCATCAAGGTTTGATTCAAACTACAAAAGTAGAAATATCGTCGCGGGACTGTCACCAGCCTTCGCTCTAGCGACAGGGTTATACGAAAAAAATTTATTTCGCGATTTTAAGGCTTTTTCCCCAGCCCATATGTTTTGTACCGTACCTATAAATACCAAAACTCTTCTGTACGAATTATTAAGGTTGAACATTGAGAGAAAGATGCTACAAAGTGATTCCTTCATATTATATTCTTTCAACCTTCATCTATGTGAGAGTTTGGTAAGAAAAATATCAGTCCAATAATCTAAATACCAAATCACTATTGCCTCTACATCTGGTCAGAGTTCTGAAGATCGAAAGAAGTTGACAGGAGTTCCCGTCTGTGAAGAACGAGTCATTCTTCGTGATCCACGGGAGATAAATGAATTCATAATGTTTGGAATGCTACGGGGTAGCAGATTCCACGAAGAGTTTTGGCAACAACAGTTTAGGATTGGTGCAGGAGAGCACGGATCCACAGAGAGCTATAATGAGTGTAGTCGGGAGATTAGATAGTACGAGTCGTCTAGTCTGATAGACTGTAAGTTGTTAAATTTGTTTATACTGGATTGACTGGCAAAGTGTCCAAAATTTTTTCTCAATTGGGTTTCTCCGTGATCATTTTGGTGTTGATTACTGTTTTCATTATATTGGTTGATTATTCAACTGCGGTATTCAAATTTAGGACTAAAATTGACTTGCATGATTAATCGTCTAGAAAAGAATTAAAAAGTGACTTGTTGCTATTTAATTCGTTAATGATTTTAATTCCACATTATATACTTATTTACCCCTCTCTAGGTGTTGTTATGATCGTTTTTCAGAGGTGGAGTGGGACTGTAATTTCCATTCAAACAAAATGAAAGGATACCTACAAAAGAGCAAATGGGTGAAAATTTTCTTGCAACCTTATCCGTGGATAGCAATCATTTGTCCACACTCGTTTATGGACTCAAGCTCATTGACACACAGTGAAATAGAGAGATAGTTGAATCCGATAGTTAATTTTCTGCAGCCACCGCCTGATATTAATCTCCTGCCTTCAGCTGCATTTTTTCTCCGGGCGAGGAGCTGCTAGTTTTGAGGTGGTGGTTGTGCCTAGTTTTGAGGAGATGTTGGGGCGATTTTTACGACAGTGGTGGTCGACGGCTGAGTAGGGATGGTTTTGGGGCGAGGGGTTGGGGAAGAAGGAAATGGGATGGGAGGTTATTATTATTATTTACCGAATAGAGAAAATGTATTATGTTCAAAAAGTCATTGTCTTATTTGAGAAAATTATTAAAATTTTAATATCTGGGTCAATTGACGATTTCTAGGGCCAAACCGATAGAAACTGTCATTTTAAACTTGAGTTGTGAATTTTTTAAAGCTTTGGTATTTACGGTGGTACAAATGATAGGTTTGGATCAAGTCGTTACTAAATAAAATGTTTGATACCTTTGTTACAATTTTCCCTTGTAAATATCCGTTCACTCACCTCGATGCTTCTAAAGATGATCTGAAAAGTAAAAGTCAAGGAAGCTCTGAATACATCCTCAAGGAAGCTCACTTAATGTAAATTCTATCCGATTAATCAAATTCTTTAACCAAATTTTCTATTGACAAGTCAGACATGAAATTAATAAATATTTTGGTGCATCATAAGAAATATATACAGATGCAGATTTTAAATGTACACAGCTGTCGAATTAAAATTGAGACGTTTCATGATTCACAACTATTTTGAATTATCTTATGATCTTGACAAATGCACAAGTTTTTTAGATATATTATTTAAAAGATCATCTTACTCTCTTTAAGAAACGTGTTTTCTTTTCTCATTTATCCCGATGCAGTTGCACTTTAGGAGACTAGTCCACTCCAGTTGCGTGATGATGAAAATATGGAAATAAGCGTATTATGCAATTGTATTAAAAAAATCTTTTTTTTTTTAATTTATTCACCTCAGAGAAGATTCATTATCTGTTTCAATACTTGTCCTAATAGGACAACAGCAAATGCAGACCACAACGATTCACTAGGATGTCTTCCCCCTTCAAGATTCATACTCTGTTTTGGGTGTTGGTATGACCGTTGTTCGCGGGCTAAGATAAAAAGGAAACATAAAGTTTATTTGTGGAAAACGATGTTACTTCGCAAAAAAAAATTGCACCGGTAAAAGAAAAGATAATATTGTCAAATTTATGGAACAAGATGTCAAATCGAGACAAGTAGTACGATGAAAATCTTTCACTGGAATTCAATGAGTTTAACTCTAGTATAAGTTATTCATTCTAATTTTATAAATAAATCAGTTGAAGTTTAATTGGGGATGTGAGCACTATAATCATAAAATTATTTGTTTAGATGCACTATAGGCATTCAAGAGTCATGTCATATCATTTTAGCGTTATTTAACTATCACACTTAATTATTACTCATGATTTATGTTTGAAATATTTAAAATATTACACTAATAATTGCTTTAGGAAAAGCACTAAGAGTCTGTTTGGGTCAAATTAAAATTTGATTGTAATTCAAGTCAAAGTCAAACAATCAATAATCAAATCTTTCATGAGTTCCACATATTTCAAAAACTTCTATCACAATCTACAAAAAATTTAATTTTAATATATACCAGACACCCTCTAAATAAATGCATGAAATAAATAGACATAAACAATTATATTAAAAAAACTTTGTAAAAAGAATAATAAAATAATATGAAAATATATCCCAAATGAATATTCTCAAATTCCCATGTAGAAACTTGAGGAGTACACATCACTCCTCTGTATTTGTCTGCACACACAGAAATATGCAGATGTAGTATATAGGCGAGTAGAGTAGGGGACAAAAGCCTATGTCAATTTGTAGGGCCCACAAGAAAGGCATCTAAGAAAGTGGGGCCCACCTAATCGGCAGCAAAAAAACAACGCTTTTCAGCCGCCGGTGGCACTGGCACCGTCTGCGGCGTTTCAGCTCTGGCGGTCGCAGTCTCACTATAAATGTAACAATTATGCTTCTTGTATACAAAAGTGGGGTCCACCCGTCGATTCAACTTGTCTGTCTTGGTGGTCCGGATTATGGTCCATAACAGTAACGACACGTGGAAAATTTACGAAGGCTGTTGTCATTGTTTGCAGTTGAGTAATTACCGACTGTTTTGTTGCATTTCTATGTTCTAATGCTGTCGGCTCTTGATTTAAATCCCTTAATTTCATATTAATTCATTTTAAAAAAAAATCAATTTTACCATTAAAGATATCACTATCTTCAGTTAAAATCTTATAGCGCAGGTGTTAATCTGAAAGTTCACGTCGAATTACTGGATGATTCATATTGACTTGCTCTAATGAGTCTTTTCCATTGAAAAAAGCAAGATAGGTCAAAACAAAAAGTCGATAAGAACCCGTACATGCTATCGGCTCAAGGAATCATGACATGACTAAAAAAGTGATCATAAATAGCATCATCACCCACAACAACCAATCAATGGAAGGTAATGATGGCCTAGGGTATAGACCCACGACCTATGTATAAAGATTACTCAACGCAATCAAATTTTTCAACTAATTAAATTTCTCCAAAACAGATGATGGTACTCAAAACCAGATCGCTAAATCGGCATGTTCAAGTCTAATGACCTATATAAAGGGGTGAATGTTCAGCAAGAAAATCTAAACGTAGTAATCTCTGCAATATCAAAATAAGAATTACTACAATTAACCATCCTTGTTTTATACAAATTTTCAGCAATATAATGCAGTTATAACTTAATCGAAGTGCAACGCCATTTTTTTGTATCAACGGTTTATATATAGAAAAATTAATCTCATACTAATCCTTATTAAGGGGTGTCAATTCCGGTTTTATGGCGAATTGGAACTTGGATCGAATTTCTTGATTTTCCACGTGAAGGCAAAAGCGGTCAACTTCAATTAGCACCGGTTCACACACTGTTATGCACACTTGAAATTTGAAAACTCTGAGCGCCGGCCCACCACTCTCAATTATCATAATTTGTCTCATGACCGGTTCTGCCTCACAAGACGTCCACGTAAATGCAAAATTGTCCAATTAACTAAGCGAATTTTAAGTGGCATTTTCCACAGGCAGCTTGGGGAAGCCGGCTGATTACAAATGAAACTGAAGGGGCTCAATACTTTATGGCCCGTGGCAGAGAAAGTTCGGGTTAGGGTAAGTGTACCTTATGGTGGAAAAGATGTGTTTTTGTTTCTTATAAAATGACTTTGTTGTTCTTCAAGTATTTTTCGAACACCTCTTTATCCACGCATGTTTGATGTAAATTTTTTAGAATAAGTTTTGTGAAAGACGATATTTTTAGAAATGTGCGATTAAAAATTAGAAAAGTATTATAGAGCCACGTGTAAAATTAACGGTAGTTTCAAATAATTTATATCAAATACGAGCTAAATGTTCAAATAATCGTGAGCATGTGTATTTTAGGGGTAGACATTTAAATTGGAATTGAACCTCCTGAACTCGAATAGAACCGCAATTAGAGGTTCCGGTCCCGTTCTAAAAAAATTAGGAATTTGGAACCGAGAATCGAGTGGGTTCTGCACGGTTTTTGATTTTTGAGTTGAGTGTAATATTATTTTATTGAAAAATGTTTGGTTAAAAAGAAGAGATGAAAAAATATATCTTGAATAAAAAGGGATCAAACAAGGGTCTAATTATTTTTTTCTCTATGCTCTTAAGAGCATCTCTTATGATGATATAAAATTGAGTGTAAATTAACATCTTAAAAATCGCTTATACATCTCGATGAATCTAAATTTAAATTTTGCTACAATGGAAAGATGTAAAAAATTGGGTGCAAATTGGTTGGTAGCATTTTGCTTGTTGTAGTCCTATAGGTAGATTTAAAAAAATTATATATAAATTTACATCTTTTGTACATTTTCACTTTACACTCCCTTTTCATATCTCTTTGTTTGAAAGTTTTCCAACTCTTTAAAATTTAAATTACAATTTAGTAATTTAAATTTATTTTGAGCCAATTGGATATGCTCCAATATAATCAGCTGGTAGGCTATAGTATTGTATAAGCTCATAATTCAGGACATGTCGTTTCACGAGCACCACCTCTCTCAAGAAATGGCCCTCCACCACCACTTTACCGACCACCAGACCTCCGCCGTCTACCACCACCACCAACACTCTTCCCCAGACAGCCATACTAAACCACCCCCTACTTGGCTCAACAGCTCCATCCTCCAATCCCACCCTCACCAGTGGCTCCCCACTCAAAGTCAACCCAGCCCACTAACTACCGTCGACACTGCTGAAACCAACACCACCACAAATGTTAGCGGCGGAGGAGATAATAATAACAAAAACTGGGAGAAAGAGAAGTGCATGGCGGATATTCTGAATCATCCTCTGTATGAACAATTACTGTCGGCGCATGTGTCTTGCCTGAGAATTTCGACGCCGGTGGACCAGCTGCCGAGGATTGACGCTCAGCTGGCTCAATCGCAGCAAGTGATGTCTAAATATTCTCTGCTTGGACAAGGTCAACAGCCCCTCGATGATAAGTACCTCGATCAGTTCATGGTACTGTACGCAAGTTTACCTTCTATCCTAGCACACTTGTCTCTTACATCTGTATACATATAACACGTGTATATATCTGTGATTATGAAGCTTAAACTTTTGCGTGTTGGGTTTGAATTTTTGAGATAATACTTTCACAAACTTCATTTTTTTAAAAATTATTTTTGACTTTTTCTCTTTTAATTTGAAATTCGGCCAGTTTCTTTTTGTTCAAGTGTCTATCTTGGTTCTTGGATTAATTGTTATTCCGTAATCCGAGCTGGTTAGAATTTTTTAAAAAATAATTAGTCTATGTGTGCCTCTTGCTGTGTGTGTGTGTGTGTGTGTGAGAGAGAGAGAGAGAGAGAGAGAGAGAGAGATGTACAAAGTATAGTTGTTGACCCCAGTATATTATTCCTCTCTTGGGTATTGAGGTACAGGGAATAACTAAAAGTAACTAGCATCAAATTTGGATTAGAATTATGCAGTGATTTTCTTGGCTACTGATTGTCATTCATGGTGGGGCATATGTGAAAACAGACACGACTTTTTCAGCCGTGGGGTAGCGGGAAGGATAAGGAAGATACAATTTATCGAAGGGAAAGACGACAACTTTAACGAAAACTTAAAACCATTAATGTTTAATGCCTCATTCTTGGCCTGTGTTTGAAGATTTTGTGTGGATTTTGATTCTTGAAGTAAAAGTTTCAAAGTTCAAAGTGGTGATTTGGGTTGGAATATCTTGTGATCATTTCAAAAGAGGAACCGAGTTGTCCTCGTAATAATAGTAATTCAAGAAGAATCTCTTCTTGATGCAAATCTACTCCAGTCCTGACTTTTTCTGGTGCTTTTGGAAGTTGATTTGTTCTCGAAATCGAAATATCTGCAAGGCTTAATTTAATGCTAGGAAGGCTCTTTGTTTTTTATGGTAATTTGAGCTGTAGATTGTGAGAGAGAGCTATTTAAAATATTGATCTTTACATTTATTAGGCTTGCACGCAAATTTTATTTCCGACAGTCATAGAAGTTATGATCCTCCTATCCTAAGTGTGTAACTCCTTATATGACGATGTCGAGGAATGGGTGCCTACTTTTTGGAAGAAGCTATGCTCGTCTTCGGTGAAGAAATTACTAAAATTTCTTTGCCAAAATTGGCTAATTTTGTGAAACTGTTATGCTGGTAGGAGCTTATGTTTAACTGATTCTAATCTCTCAGTAGACTTCCTCCCGTGTTCTAGTGTACAAGAACATAGTTATTTTGCCAACATGATTAAAGTCAGTTTTACGAGACGGTTTCCTGCGTTCAAGTTCTCTTCTAAGTCTTCCCTTTGTTTCTTCCTTCATTTTCTTGTTCTCTCTGATGTAGACACATTATGTTCTATTGCTCTCTTCCTTCAAAGAGCAACTTCAACAACATGTTCGTGTTCATGCAATGGAAGCAGTCATGGCTTGTTGGGAGCTCGAGCAATCGCTGCAAAGCTTGACAGGTGATCATCTCATTTTTTTCTAGTTTTCCTTTATTTAATTTAAGAACTAGAATTTGCATTTATTACTTTTACCATTTGATTTCAGTGTGAAGCCTATTCATTAGACTGATGCACGTATGATACCTTTTAATTGTTACTTGACAGGGGTACCACCAGGTGAAGGTACGGGAGCAACCATGTCTGATGACGACGGTGAAGAAACTAATTTGTTTGATGAAAGTCTAGATGGATCAGACAACATGGGATTTGGTCCTTTAGTGCCCACAGAAAGCGAGAGGTCCTTGATGGAGCGTGTGCGACTAGAACTGAAAAACGAGCTTAAGCAGGTAATAAACCACTAACTATACAGTTTAGCCTTTGGTTCATGTAATCATTGGAATTAAAAGTAGTCAGATTTGTTCTTATAGGGTTACAAGGAGAAGATCGTGGATGTCAGAGAGGAAATTTTACGTAAAAGAAGAGCTGGAAAACTTCCGGGGGACACTACATCTGTCTTAAAAATGTGGTGGCAAACTCATTCCAAGTGGCCATATCCTACGGTAGGCATAATTACAGAACACCACGGCTGCTATTGATACCCTACTCAGTGCATGAACTTGTGTTTTTGTTTATCAGTACCAACGTTTTAAGAACCAGCGCCATCTAGTTGGTTTGACTTGAAAATCGGGAACCAGCCCAAAAACTGGTCTGGTTATACCGTTCAAAAATTATTGTTCAAAATCAATAAAAACGGATTTGGAATGAAAAATGGATTTGGAAGCCAAAAGTTTGCACTATGCGACCGCATAGCCCAAGAGGGTTGCGATCGCATGCATACATGGAGGGTTTTCAGGTGCTACAGTTGAGTCTTCTATGCAAAATAGCCGTTTGGTTGGCTTCCTTGTTTGGATTTTTGGTGACTTTTGGTGAAATGTGCAACTTTTCACGGATTTTTGGCACCATTTTGTGGGTGTTGATTGAGACATGTATATAGACGTCTCATGATCAACACAAATTATATGAAAAAAACTATTATTGAAATCGTTTGAAATTACATTCAATTCCAAAATAGAAAAGATAAAATTCTTTTAATTCATATTGAAATTCCTTCTTATGTTTTTGAAGTTTTGGTAGAAAACAGTAAGCGTTTAAGTATTTTTCTATTACAAAGCTTGATAAATCCTACAAATCATTTGTCAAAAAGCCATTTAAGCACCAAATTTCAATTCGAGAGGGAACAAATATCGTTTGAGGATAACGGTATAATTATTGTGTTTAGGCCTTTTGATTCTTCTATTATGATCATGATTATTTGTTTCTCGTTTCCTCTCCAACCCCTTCAAGTGGAAGAACAATATTTCCCTATAATCTCAAATAATATTTCTGCGATGGAGAATGGAACCACAATGGCTGCGATCAAGTGACGAATCCATATTCATGAATTCGAATTCAGTAAATCATTAATTTGTCTTCTCAACTATTTCAGTAAGTCGAATTTTATTTCAATTTCATGAGTATAAAATGATACGCTTTTAATATGAATATAATATGCACATTATCGGTGTAATATCCCTAATAAATCTTAAGATGAATTTCTTTTGTGCATATTAAATTACATGTGCAATAGATATGAAGATATTGCATGAATAAAATTTAAGACATATTTTTGGTGTATCATGAGAGTGGTAAATATGTTCTATTCCAACATTTTAATTAGGAAAATTCATGATACCATCAGCTTGTTGAGTGAGTCGATTAAATAATATTCCAATTTTTTTCATGAGTAATGAATTTGTGTGTTATAGTAATTAAATGCACATAATGAATAGTGATTCTATAATGTGAAACATTCATTTATATTTGAATTCATTTCATATTACTTTATGGACAAAACTCACTAAATGGGTATAATTTGTTTACATGCCGTCTGTGTGTGGAGAATAGACGAGTCATAATATTCTGCTTATAAATGATAGAAGTTGTTATAAGCAATTTGATTATATTGGTTTTAGTATTTTATGCATATATCCATTGTCAGTGCTTATGTGCATGCTTTGTTTATGGAAATGATAGAAGAGATTTACTGTATATTCCCTTTCCATGGATGGTGGGAACTTGCATGACTTTTGTGACCATTAGTTCGTATCTCCTCATTTATTTACCTTTGCCTACATTTTTGTCCAATTGGTTTGTGTTGACTATTATGAATTCCAAATAAGTTGGTTATTATATTCTAATTTTGTTTAGAATATGAAATTTTCATCACGTATGTTGAAAATGTTACTACTATGCAAATCAGATAACTGAGATCATATTTGCGTAGTAATTTCAATTGGCTGGAATTCTACTTGTATATTTTCTCAAGGAAGATATGGGAAGACATATTTATGGATGGCTTTTGGATATATAGATAATAGCTGTCCAAATTATTTCTCACTAGCCGAACCATCATGTATATCTAGTTTACCGATTTCCTTATTAAAAGGAATTCTGATAATGAATTAAGATAACCCAAGTGGTGGCATGACTTCAATGGTCTTGGGTGATTGTAGTCTTATAAATATAGTTTGCATTATTAATTGCATCATAATCCGTTTTATGCTCTCATTAAAATTTGTGCAACATATATTTAGTATGTAAATGGTAGAATATTTTGCTGAATGTTTTTTGCCACATGGTGGTCCTCGAGTGATCTTATTTCACTTGTGGTGGAGATTGTTATTGGTTTTGGAAGTGCATGGTGCATGTTTCGGCCATTATTTGATTACTTATAGTAGTGGCTATTCTTGTTGAAATAATAAGATTGCAACATTTCTTATAATGTGTAAGTTCATAGACTTTCATAAAACTTTGATATTTCTAATCATGCTGACTAAGATGGAATAAATTTATACAATGACTGTATAAATTTTTCGGAATATAAGTTGCTATTCCTTCACCTTGATCGCGATGAGTTGGATATTGTTGAGACTAATAAGAGTCAGACAATGAATGGTTAGAAAGGAGAAATTTATTCCTAACCATTGGACATGTATAAATGTTGGAAGAATGCCAACTATTTGTAGAAAGTATTTGGATTCTCATGACTATCCCTTTTATTGGAATATGAAAAAAAAAATGACATGATAAATTAGCTTGTTGATTTCATGTCTTGTTGAGATGATATTAACTTTGATTAATAATGATATCCTCAATTAATTTGATGAAATTAAGTAAGATGATTTATGCAAAATTATATTTGCACAAGAGTGTGACAATATGTGATTTTGTCCTAATTTAATTAAAGTGGTAATCATTATTTAATAATGAGAATTAAGCCACTTAATTACTTGGAATTATTGGAAAATCATACAGAATATTATAAAATATTCTAGAATCAATTTAGATGAAAAAGCGTGTCTCTTCATATAGATTAATTCCAAGAGATGGGTCCTTTAATAGGGTTTGTGTCCTTTGAGGGCACAACTTTTCAACATATACTTGATTCATTTATTCAAGTTGGAATATGGAAAATAAGTACCCCCATGATTTGACATAATACTATTTTGTGAAATGTCATAAATTTGATAAATTGCATACGTTTGGAGAAGTTGCAATTCTTGTGAATCGAGATGCTTAGCCATCTTCATTGTACTATACTACACTTAAATGTGTGAAACTAATCGAGTTGGTTTATACTTGGAAAAGTATTGCTGGTCCATGTGATGACATCGATCAAATTGTGTGTGATCAATTTAAATGTAGTTGGATTTTATGTAATTTCAATTGAAATAAATTGTGGATTGATGACCACTATTTTGAAAGTACTTAGACTTTCACAAAGCATTCGATATGGACATTATCTATTTGATAAATAAATTGAACTATGAAAGAGTTGATGAACTCCATGTTCTAATATAATCCAACAATGTGGGGGTTAATATTAATGTTTGTGAACTTATATGAAAAGTTCAAAACTTGTGGATGCAACTTTATTAGATTGCATATGTATTCCTAATTGAGGAATTGTGGGAGTAATTTAGTTTAAAAGTTACGTTTTCCTATGCCTTATAGTCATAGAACAATGTCTATAAAGTGAAAAGGTAGAAAAATCCTTATATAATTATAAGGATAATATACACTAAGTCTAAAGTGGATGAAATGGGTTGAAAGCCAATTATAGTATTTGTTTGGATATACAAGAGCAATTGAAATATTTGAAAAATATTCATAAAGTTGAAATGCGTTATAATGTCAAATACCCATAATTCTAAAATCTACTAGTAAATATGATTAACCAGTGTAGTGTTTGATAAAAATCCTCAAACTATGATTGGAAATTAATAAAGCTTTTAGATAAAGCTAGTGAGAGAAACACGTGGCTTCATAAGAGTATTTCTTAGTCGGTGACAATTTGTATCAGTTAAATAAATCGATCATTGGCTAGCTATATTGATGAGATATTAAGTCATCTGTAATGGAAAGTCTAGATATATGAGTTTAAGACATGACTGCATAAGAAAATTAATTAAGAGTGGAATAATTTCTCTAAATTATGTTAAGTCAATAGAGAACTTAGCAGATTATTTAACTAAACATCTAAATAGAGATTTAGTAATATCTATTTCGAATTGGATGTGATTGAAACTCTTAAATCAAAAGATCCACCAATGATAGCAACCCTACATGTCCTTACTTAACAAAGTAATTCACGGGTTCAAAGGGTAACAACAAGTCATTCGATATGTAGATAGTTTCAATATTATTAAATCCGCAATAACCCTATCCTAATTATATAATGATGGTTGTTATTGAAGTGAGGGTTGGGCTTTAAGCTCTTAATGAAATTTAGTACGGGGTACAAGTATCTCTAACAAGTAACAAAGATACTGAAAGAACTTCACCTAGATGAACTTTGTGGTGGTGCCGCCTCAATAGAGAGTTAGAGTTTCTCTCTGAAAAGTTTGTTTAAAAGGATGAGCGCAAAACCATATTAGTGCTAAGCGAGTTGAGGAACTTGAGAACACGTAATACTTGTGTATGTGTTCTTATAGGTATTGTCATGTGGAATAACTGGTTCAAAGCTTTCATGCTACCTTTAATTCTGATTCTACTTCGTTTGAATTACACTATGATTAGATTCAAATCGAAAGATATCCAATTCTTATGCATCAGTATTATACATTTTGAATATGAGATTTTATTGAATTTTGAACAAGTAGGGGATTGTTGAAATTATCGTTCAAAATCAATAAAAACATTTGGAATGAAAAATGGATTTGGAAGCCAAAAGTTTGCATTATACAACAGCATGGTCCAAGAGGGATTCAGTTGCATGTATACATGCATGGTTTTCAGGCACATAGAATTGAGTTGGTTTCCTTGTTTGAATTTTTTGTGGCTTTTGGTGAAAGTTTGCAATTTTTTACGGATTTTTGGCACTATTTCGTGGATGTTGATTGAGACCTATATATAGATGTCTCATGATCAACACAAATTACATTTAAAAAAACCATTATTGAAATAATTTGAAATTACATTCCATTCCAAAATAGAAAAGATAAAATTCTTTTAATTCATATTCAAATTCCTCCTTGTGTTCTTGAAATTTTGGTAGAAAACACTAAGTGTTAAGTGTTTTTTTATTACAAGATTTGATAAATCTTACAAATCATTTGCCAAAAAAACCCTTTAAGCACCAAATTTCAATGTGAGATTGGGCAAATATCGTTTAAGGACAACGATATAATTATCGTGTTTAGGCCTTTTGATTCTTCTTTGATGATCATGATTATTTGTTTCTGGTTTCTTCTCCAACCCCTTCAAGTGGAAGAGCAATATTTTCCTACACATACCCTAAAAACCATTCTGAAAATGTCGCGACGAAACCATGAATTTCCCTTTGTTAAGACTTGGTTCAGCCTTGACATATATCTGCGTATCTTTGACATCTTAGAACCAATTTTGACCTACGTTTGAAAATTTTTATAGTGCCCATAACAGCTTTGTTGTGCAGGAGGAAGATAAAGCAAAACTGGTGCAGGAAACTGGGTTGCAGCTAAAACAGATTAACAATTGGTTCATCAACCAAAGAAAAAGGAATTGGCAAAGTAATCCTTCGTCATCAACTTCTCACAAAAGCAAACGCAAGAGGTAGATTTCATCCCTTGTTTTGTTTAATCAGATACTGCATAATTGTATGAGCCATATGCCATCTTGATTTTGGGATTAAATAGTAGTGCAGGTGACAAAGCAACCGATGAATGCTTTATGTAAATGGAAAATTCGAGTTGAAGAAACCAGTTTATCCTTCGTGTTCATATCCCTGCATGGTTCCTGTAGCCAATGTTGCTGTTGGAAGAATAGTTACTTCAGTGATAGCAATGGTAGTAAAATGTGGTCGAGGAGAGCACAAAGAACTGAAACTGTTGGGAACTTGCTCTGCACTGCTGAAAACAGGCAGAAATAACAGTGTACAAATTGTGGGGTTCAATGAGATGCACATTCAAGTAGGAAGAGTTCGAACTGAAATAGTTTTGTTTTGTTCATACCACCATTATTGGCCACAATTTTACTCTTTCAGTAATGTGTATGAATGACTCCTGGTTTTGCCAGGGATGGATTAATACTATTTCTGTAGTCTGCCTCTACGTTTTCCCCAAAGACCGTTGAATGCTCACGTTTTTCTCCCATTGCGTCGTGAAAACACTGAAAACAATTGGGTTTCCCAGGGGTTGGGAATGGATCAATCCATGGTATGAGATTCATTTTGATCTTCTGCACTATAGATTTCAGCTTTTATGCAGTTTTTTCTTCTCTTTTGCCATGATTACATTACAACATTATTCCCTCAGAAAGGAGGATATTATTGGAGCAAACACTTGAGCTTCCTTTAGAAGGAAAATACAAACAGACAACTTATTGCTCGTAACATACGAGCAGCTCAAAATAACATATTAGGGACACCATGGTTGTTTAGAGATTCTTGGAATATTGAAACTGCAATGTTCTTGTGCATCTCGGTATGGAACTGTGTACAAATGGTTAAACTGGCAGAAGGCTGCATCACATTAACAAGATGTCAACCAACTTACTAATAGAGTTGAAAGAAGTTTCTGAAGGGACGATCATTCGAGGATTATATACCAGAGGACTTCGGGTTGCAGGCAACATAGTGTAGAACGAGTTAAATTATGCCAAGTGATTATTTGTCCATGAAAGTGGCTGTTGAACTTGCCCTTTTAGTGAGAGCTTAGCTGCCATGGACCTCAGTTCATTTGCAATCTCAGTGAAATGCGACCTTTCTGATAGTTAGGACGACGAACACCTCCCCACGAGTGATCTCCAATCCGGGTTGCATGATGCTGGCACTAGAGAACGCAACATGTTGCTCGTGACACCACCTACGATTCCCGGTGTTAGGTGGGGTGAGCAACAGGGGAGCTGAGTAGCAAATTTCTTGTGCGAACCATTGCTTGTCGGCTTACCATAATGAGTAAAATATTGATGCGGGATGAAAATATGAATAATAATAAAAGTTTATTGTTCGTAACATACAAACAAGTATTTGCTCGAATTTCTCTTGAACGAATATGATAACTATTTGAAATCCACCAAATAAATATTAGAATCCACCAATTAATTGAAAAACTGAATTATCTTATTAATTAAGAATCGAATGAATTATTCTTTAAACCTTAATGCGTATTTATAGACTCAAAAAATTCCTAATCAAAATGAAATTCTAATTCTATAAACAAATCCAAATAAACTGAAAAACTATTAAACAAACTTGAATAAATCTAAAATACTATAAAAATGATGAAATTACCTTTAAACTGACTAAAAACATAAAAACGCTAAAATAGAGCTTAAAATCTAACATTCGAATTCTATTCACGGACGAAAATCTAACATTCGAATTGAAAGTTATGCATATTTTCATAGATCTTCCTAATTTTTTTCCTTTTCCAATTATTTATGATTTTCTTTTCTAACTGCATCGCATCATTCCCTTCCACTTCAAAACAGCTCGATTTCGAGTCTTTATCTAAATACAAAGGCTCATGAGAGGAAAACTCATTGTTTGAATTTATAATGGTCAGAAAATCTTTCCCTTGCACTTTAGAAGCTTTATGTGGTCTCCTTGTTGGTGCAACTGTAATCTTTTTATCATTCCACTTAAACTTGTAAGTATTATCTTTACCCTTATGTATGGCATCTATATCAATTCGCCATGATCTGTCCAACATAATATGACACCCATCCAACTCAACAAGAACATAAACAACTTCTGATTTGTGACAAGTCTCAATCGACAAAGGTGCCTTACAAATTGGAGTCACTTGAATAGATGAACTCTTCTTAATCCATCCAATCTGATAAGGATCTGGGTGTGGTTCGTTTGACAGCTTCAAATGATGCACCAACTTCTTCGTGATTAGATTCTCACAACTGCAACTGTATATAATCATATTGCAAACAACATCATTGGCATGAGATGTTTTCACGCTGAGCTAAATCTTCCTACTTGGGTGCCACATTAGATACAAAACTTCCTTGTTCTTCTCCACAGACTTCATCAATATATTCTTCCTCTTCCTTATCTCTTACATTTGATTCGCATTTTTCTAGTGCAAATCTCCCGTTATTTTCTGTCCGAACTATAGGCTCCACGATTCCTTCATGGCCGATTTCCTTATTGTCAAGTCAATGATTTTGCCCATTGTTTCCAACAACCCGTAACAGCAATTGACGAATCTCTCTGATCTAAATGGTAAGATTGTCAGGCCATTGATTTTGAGCATCTAAATTTGCCCTAATAATTGGTACGTCGCCCATGAATATAAATAAAATATATAGAGATGGGAAAAGCTTGCTCTGATACCACTTGATGTAGCGCGAAACGAGAAATTGAAATGAAATCTTTAAAAATGCGAAATTTGAAATCCACCAAATTATTAAAAAAAAATAAACTTGTGAATTTTATTAATTGAAGATAATAAAAAACAATGAATTAACCATTTATTTCTAGGGTTTACATGACAACCTAGTTTAAGCAAACTAAAATTACAAATAATTTGAAATACACTAAATGACAAATAGTATTAAAACTTCAAAGGCAGTTTTCGAGTCCTAAACGAACTCAAATGGCCAAAATACATCGTATGTCACGGTGTAACGATATTTTCTACTCGTCTTCGTCGTTCTCTTTTCGAAATGATATTGTGAGTCTAAATCGGAACTCGACTGTCACAATTGCACTATTGCATTTTTTTCCCTTTTCGGTCCAATTCTTTTTAATTCATTCGGCCATCTACACTGCATCAAATATACAATTTCAGTATAAAAAAAAATTGGCGAGTCGAAGCCGATTCATCCTTTGGTTGAGTGAACCGGCTCACGCTCGGCTACTCCCCCAATTTATATGATAATAAAGTAAGCATAATATAGCTAAAATCTCCTCTTGAGATTCAAGGCAATGAACAATTATTACAAGTTATGTGCACCACGAGATCTCAAGAAATGAAAAATCTATTCACACTATAAATACTCGTGCTGGATTTGGTGTATCATTATGGGATTTGCCTTTTATATTGATTCCGAAGGATTAGATCAAGAATAATTTTTGAATGCAGCTGCCAGCCAAGATGAATCCAAAAGGCATTACCGATGATGGCTCTATAGTGTAAGTTTGCAGAAGGTTATTCTCCAGTGACATGTTCCCACATCACCATTCTAAATGAGAACACATCGACCAGTAGACCAAAAACAATTTTGCTACAAGTACAGAAAAACTTGATAGAATTCTTATGGAAAACACTTGGTTGTTTTTCATTGATTTTTGACATAAAAAGCAGAAAATGCAGCATACGGATGTTGTGCAATGTAACACCTGTATCATTTCTGTCAATAAATCTCCGTACCTATGGAATTATTCGACCAAAAATCCATTTAATTTTCGGTCCAATAATAGGCCATTAGTCCATTGTCGTAAACATGATTTAGGCCTAGGCCCATAATTTAGAAGCCTCTGTTAATCAGTTTCAAAATGCAATTTGAATGATCTCGGCCCGGTTAGCCCAACAGGGTCGTGAGTATAGGTCGCATGGCTCCGGCCCAGAGTAAAAGTCCACTATATATAATGATGTTAATAGTGAGCCATTTTCTAATTTAACTTTTTAAAATATTTTTCTTTAATAATAATTCATAAGTGACAGGTGTCAATATAATAATCAATTACGTAGAGTGCTAGGGTAATTTTTATAGATTATTAAAAATAATAATAGTTGTCAACCTCATTTATATACAAAATTTTTTTATACCTTATACGCATGAGTTGCATTTTTAATTATAAAACAAGAAATCCTAACCCACCACAACAAGTAATAAGTTTGGATAAGCATATAACATGCTTTATAGTATGTTATTCAAAGATTGTGTAACACAACATGGACACGTCGACCCAATTTGATAAGCTCAATAATCACCGAAGATTGGAAAAAAGAGAGAGTATCATAATCAAGTATAAGCATTGAATATCCGCTCATAAGCATGAGCCATACAAGAAAGGTATGATCGGATTTCAACGCAACCAGTACAATTAGACACGCCATTTCAAATCGGTTGTCAAATATAATACCAAATACAACATTGCATATGATTATTAGTTTGACAATCACATCGATCAACAAGATTAAATAAGCCTAGCCGGCATCCACACTCAAAAGGAAGAGTGCTACACTCTCTAACAAGACACAGATAAAATCATCCTAATATTTCAATAATACAATTAGATTGTGTTGAGACATGATATTTAGGTTAGACTTTAGTGTGCTTCTGTGGGCACCAACCCAAGCAGAAAAAGTAAGTTTTAAAACAACGATTTGTTTTGAAGAATGTGTAGTTAAAAGTAAGAATGAATTTTAAATTTACGTGCATAATATTTTATTGTGAGAATGTGGGTTGAAAATGAGTTAGAGAAAAAAGAATTTTGTTATACAATTATGTTATATGTACATAATAATTTATAAATACATAATATTGTGAGATATAATTAGATCGAAATTTTTTCAATATAATAGTTTACGTAATATTACATGTACGTAATGATTTATAGGACCGTTTATATAAAAGAATTTACTTTTTACAATGCAAGGAAGCTACGTTCACAATCATATCAATGGTGGGATCCCACCGTTGTCTTGTCTCCCCAATTATTTTTCATTATTTGCTGACCGACACCATTTCCACGTTAGCTTCAAAGATTTATCAATCACTTCATTTCCAAGAAATTTCCTCCCATAATCATCCAGACATGAGAGAAAAATCAGAATTCATTCAAAAGTTGTAATAACTATTACAGCTTATTATACATAAATCACTTATTTTTGCCCAATAAATAGTCATCTCAATGGCTGGTATGCTTCCTGGAGTTGAATCTGCAAGAAGAAGAAGATTCCATTCTGATTCTCCAACCCCATCTGGTTATAACTTGACAAGACGCTCATCTTTTTGTTTATATGCAAGCAATCATGAAAACCTTCACAGTTCATCCTTTTCCATGGTACTAAAATCAAAATAATCTTATGGGATTTTTTTGTATCTATATGTATGTATGTATATTTTTATTTTTGTGGGTTTTTTGGTGAAATTTCTGGGTTTTTTTTTCTTTTGAAAATAACAGAGGAATCCAATAAGCCAGGCATATTGTGATGAGAAACTAGGGGCTGTGGCTAGAGAAGCCAAGAAAAGGTTGGATGAGAGGCTGAAAGCACAGTGGAAATCAGAAATCAAAGGGTAATAATATGTTTGAGCGTGTTAATTTTTTTTGGTAGAAAAAGTGAATTATGTTTTCTTGCTATGAACAGTAACTAACTTTTTAGGCAATTTTTGATAATTTAAATGCCCAGAAATTCATTTTTGGTCAACAAGACAACCACAATAAAAAAAGAAAAAGAAAAAATATATATTAGAAACCAAGATTTGATTTTTCATTATAAATTAACAAACGCACATAATCTCAGTTCTTGATTTTTTGATAATTAACTTAAATTCCCTCAAAATGTTATGTTCCCTTCTTATATTGTATTTTAGGCACTAATAATTCTCGACAAAAATAAGATACAGAGATGTATAATAAAATTTGTCAATTGACGTCATATGTAGTTCAATCAAACTCATCATACAAACAAAAGGGTGTATACTATCAAGTCCAACCTAGTCGAGCATGCAAAAAATGTTATTATGTGCTCGTTTGATTCTTTTAAAATTTTTGTTCACTTTTCAGCTGGTCAAATTTTATTTTTTACCAAGATTTTTTTTTTTTTCTTAATCAAATGTAGGGTTTCGAGTGGGCAAGAAAGGACAAGAAATCTGGAGGTCAGCCCTACAAATACAATTGACGGGACAGAAGTATTTGGATTAACGAAAAAGTTTAATTGGGCAAAATTAGGTCAGCCCTACAAATACAATTGACGGGACAGAAGTATTTGGAGTAACGAAAAAGGTTAATTGGGCAAAAGTAAGCTGGAAATGTACAGAACAAGAGGAATGTGCAGTGTGTTTGGAGCATTTTATGGCAGGAGACACCCTAATGCAGTTGCCATGTGCCCATAGATTCCATTCAAAGTGTTTGGTGCCATGGCTAGAGAGTAATGCACACTGTCCTTGTTGTAGAATGGAAATTCAAAATTGAAAAAATCATGTCATTGATTTCGATAATAAAACTACGGAATTCGATGTTGGATATGTGTAGTCTAATTTTGTCGTTTACTTTTTCTTCTTCTATTACAACGGACCTTAGTGGTAAAATTGACGGGTTGGAAGCTCCTACATATTGCAGGTTCAAGTGTGGGAGTCCTCGAGGCGAAATTTTAATGTTGTAGGGTAATATGAAAAGTTTGTACTCGTCTTTATAAAGATATAAAGGTGAAACAATTTACCTTAAAAAGAGTGAAAAGAGAAGCTTGTGTTCACAAACAATTTGTTATCATAATCTCCTTCTTTGATATGGTGAACCTACAATATCAAGTGGATGTAGCTCTATTGAATCACTCCAAGTGGGTATTTGGACTTTAGAGGTCAAGTTTAAAGCTCAAAAGTGCTTCTTAGAGGGGGAAAAAAATGCTTTTCGACGAAATTAATAATATTTGTTTAAAGTCACAAGTGCTCGTTGAGAAAAATAATATTTTAAGCAGTCTAGAGAAGATCTAATCTCGAACTTCTCTAAAAAAGGCTCTAAATTCAGCTTTCGTGAGAAGTTAAAATTTATATTTAATGAAACTTTTAAATTTCTAAATATATCTAATATTTCAAGTGAATGATGAGTGTGATCGAATTGCAAAATCTTCTATGAAATATTACATTAATCAATATTCTTTTTGAAATGATTTATGATATTTTCTATCCTAATATTTTAACTTGGTATGTTAAAATATATAATAGAAATTACACATCATATTTAATAATAAGGTGAATAAAATAATCGCGTTATGTGTACCAAGTGAACTCTTATTTCAGAACATTTGAGAAATAGACAAGAATTATATGAAAATTTCGACCAACAATGCATCTCTTATTTTATCAACATTTTAAAAGTCGATGGTGAATCCATCTTGATATTTCGTTTAGTTAACAATAACTAAATTCATATACTTCCAAAATTTAATTATTCAAGAGAGAAAATAAGTGAGCACATGATTCAATTGTGTGATGCGACTACTTTGCAAAGGAGTGACCACACGAATGGAGACATCACGACGTTACCATTATTCTTCATTCTGTTACTAGAATCAGAATTGATCGACTAGAAAAATAAATAATCGGTCTAAAGATAAATTGAGAGAATTTATGAACTAATCGGTTTGCCTTTTATCTTTTAAGTGTCTATTCTGATTTTCGAAAATATTATCGCGCAACTACAAAATTTCAAATAAGTACTTATTAATAAACAAGAGTTGGCCTTGTCAAGGCAAAGATGTTTACAAAGGTAGCAGATTAATGGCCGGCTTTTAAGACCAGACAACTAAATAAAACAAATCTTTACCAACAAAAAAAAGTATAATATAAAACATAGATTTTTTTTACTTTAATTTGTCCATTTATAATGGACAATGGACCACTTTGTTTGAGTTCTTGTCATGGTCACTATGGTCAAGTAATTAATTATTTTATAGCTTATAAAATAAGTGAATTATCTGCCAAATCATTGTAAAATCACTTCCATTTTGGACCTCAAATTACCCTAAACAGAGGTTATGAATCAGAATAACAAAAGAGGAGGGATAGTTTTATTGAAAATAGAGAATTTTGTCCAAGAACGAACAGAAAAATGGCAAAAAAATAAATAAAAATGAGAAAGTCTTATAGAATTTCAGACGGCATAAAAAAATTCGATTAAAGGATTAATATTGAATATATATTATATCTTCTCGACTAAAATAGAGTCACGATTTATTTAAATAAACGTCGTTATTACTCATTTAAATAATCTCGACCCTCATTAGATTAGTCTACTAATTGACCAAATAATTGAGGAGATAGGAGTATAAAACTATGTCTCTCTTCGAAATATGCTATAAACTACTTGAAAAAGTGTGGTTAAAAGATTGCTAAAAAATGGTTTTGGGTCAGAGTTAGTGTTATTGTCGGGTTCAGAGCATCTCCAATGCCACCGTGAATTTTAAAATAATAAAAGAAAATTGGCATATTATTAAAAGTAGACAATATTTAAAGAAATTCTTATATAGTACAAATATAATAAAGGGAAAAATTGACATTTCATAGTTATGAGACCGACCTGGATATTGACTTGGTTAAGGCACTAGGTCATCGGGTCATTGATTGGATCGATAGGTCACCGGTTGAACCGATTGATCAATTCTAAAAAATTATTTCAAATTTTCGAAACATAAAATTCTCTCTTGAGACAAATTTTTTTAAAGTTATTTGTCCTTATTTACTTTTATGTGTATAAATTATCAATATTAAAAACTTATTTGTTCTACAATATGTATAATTTAATTTTATAAATTTTTTTATAATATAGAATTTCTATTTATATAGTTCTAGTTTTATTTATTTATTATTATTCACATCTTATCTATTATCAACCAAACAATTTTGTGTGTGAAAGTATTCAATCCATTTTAGCCAAAATTAATTTATCTACACATAACAAATCCACAAAAGAATTCTTTGATAAAAAGCTCGTAACATTTTCTTTACTTGAATATTCAATGTATTTATATTAATGGCTGGATTATAATATTTTTTGCAAAATTATTTGAAGATAATAGAAGATACAATAAATTCATAAATGATAACAATTTGTTGATTGCTCACTATAAATGTGGGGGAGGTCAAGGGTTCAACTCTCTACTCCCTCGTTTGTTAACTAATTTTTCGTTCACCTTTCAAACTACCAAAAATCGATAGTTTAATTGAATTTGATCGATTAAATTGCTGACCAATCGGATAAATTCGCCCAACTTGATTAAAATGGTGATTGGTGGGGATTAAAATTAAATTTTTAGTAGATTGTGATAGAAATTTTTGAAATATGTGATTAAAAAGTTGTGGGATCCATGAAAAATGTGGTTAACTAAAAGCCCATTTCTGGATTCTCCTATGGATTAAAATGTTTCATCTGGCCTTGATTCATCCACTTGGGCATTATTCTGGGTTTCGAGAGGTTGTCAGGTAGATCGAACGTGTTTCGACTTATATGCCACTTAGATAGTAATTCCATTGCAACGGAATGACCAAGGCATGCCACGAGAAATTCCATCACTCGGTCATCAAGTCGTTAACTTTTAAGACTAAAAGATACATGATGATAATATTTTGGTAAATTCAATGTACCATTTGGAAATTTCACTGGGAAGTTTGAAAAATATTTTAATAAGTTCAATGACAATCTGAAAAACTTTTAAAATTCAAAAGCAACTGAAAACCATTTGGAAATTTCACTGGGAACTTTGATCTGGCTAATTCTCTTACTATAAAGAAAATTAGGCAGGGTGTTGTTTTTAAATTATTAAATCTGAAAAATCAGGTAAATTTTTGGTGGATGAAAAGGTGTGTAGAAGTATAGACACAAGATAACTTTCAATAATTTTAGAGAGATTATTCACATGAAGTAGATAGACAGAAAATGATCTCATGTTATACTGAAGTCTTTGGTCAATCTCTACTACTTTTTGGTGCAAAGTTAGCATCAATTAGTATTCTTTTGATATAAGCCACTAGTTCCTTCACAAGCTGCAAACTACATCACTATCAACCACACCCTGGCTTTTAAAAAAACAATCTTCAAAAGATTTCTCAGGATCACTTATATATACATACACTACAAAGTTTTACATAGAGGCATGGTAAGAACATACAATGATTCCAAACAGAAGTATAAGGAGACTTTCATTGGACATGTTCCAAAGGGCAGGAGTCTCAGACAGAACACATGAGAGGAGCAAATTCAAGTATTTGGATTTAAGGTTTCCAACTCAAACTGCTTCATCCAACGATGTCATCAGAGAAGTCAAATGCGAGTGCTGTGGCATGTCTGAGGACTGCACTATAGCCTACATCCAATGCACCAGGGCTCGGTTTTATGGCAAATGGGTTTGTGGCCTGTGCTCGGAAGCAATAAATGAAGAGTCCTATAAGATTGGAGGAATACGCAACATTATACACGAAGAAGCTCTACATGCACACATAGAAATATGTAACAAGTTCAATAAAACCATCAGAGTGAATCCTGCCATGTCTCTTGCATATGCCATGACCAAAATTCTGAGAACAAGCTCCAACAAGAATAGATGATGTACATAGTATTGGACAACACAGTACACTACAACGGACAAAATTTCTGCTTCTTTTTCTTGTGTCCAGTGTTGTATACTCCAACTTACCAAATAAAACATTAGAGCAGACGTATTTATGCAGAAATTCAAAGTCTATTCAAATAAGTTCAATTGTTGCTTTCCAACAGTCCACCTGGCAAAACAAGTGTTTCAAACTCAATTCATATTTCCAAAAGTAAAAACTATTCTGCAGAACAATATACAGAAGTATAAACTGTTCAAAAAACATATCAAATAAAAGCTTGTCCGGTTTGGGACATTTCTTTTGATTCTAAGGACTGCAGAAATACAAGACCTGACAAGTCATTCAATGACTGGTGATCGAAGGAGATAACAAAGAAACTAACAATGCACCCATAAAATACTGAATGAAGGCTAATTATGG
Organism: Fraxinus quadrangulata; assembly: GCA_903798255.1. Taxonomy (NCBI): domain Eukaryota; kingdom Viridiplantae; phylum Streptophyta; class Magnoliopsida; order Lamiales; family Oleaceae; genus Fraxinus; species Fraxinus quadrangulata. The sequence goes on from CAIGRB010041853.1 coordinate 26,144, forward strand.
GCACTGAGTCTCTGGTCATATTTCAGAATTCGGATCAATTGAATTTGGGGGGCAGACGTTTTTTCTTTTTTTTGGCAGGCAATCCAATTACTGATTTCACTACTAAGTGAACATTTCATTATTGAAAAAACCAGAAGTTCAATTGAAGATTATAAACAAACGTTATATTCTGGGAGAAATACAAACTCATGGGCTATATAGCACCTCATGTACATAGCTATATAAAAAATGTACTAAAGAGAAGGGGTTTCTGAGTTCGAAACAGAGCCTTCTGTGAAGCCTTCGCGAACATCCCCCCGGCAGAGTGGGCACACACTGGAGAACAAGCACATAATTAACAGTTAGATATTGAAAAGAATAGAAGGTGAAGGGGTGGGGGATGCAGGAAGAAGTGCAGCAATATCACATACCCATGAATCTCCTTGAGCCATTTATCAACACATGACATGTGATACTCATGGTGACATGGAAGAACTCGAATTTTGTCTCCCTCCTCATACTCAGCTAGGCAAATGTAACACCTGCAAGAAAAGGTTTCATCATATATAGGTAAAACTAAAAGCTATGGCAAACTACCTGCAAATACAAAAAACATACCACTAAACATTCACATACTGGAATACCGTGTGACGAAACAGTAAATGACATTGCTGGTAAACCAGTCATAGCACAAAAGATAACATTTGCTTTGTAGTCAGTCAAAATCAAAATAGGGCATGTGTCAAGATATGAAAAAATAACATAACTGATCTGAATTCCATAGTTTTAGTGATTTTATGTCACTGTTGAATGAGCAATCCGCCCCTTTCTGGCTACAGTTATAGGCACCTTAAAAGAATTGTTAAAAAACAGTTTCCTGAGTGGTTTCTTCCTATCCTTTTCCTAGGGTCGAACCAATGTCAGGTATAATTAGCAAATGATGTGAGCAAAAAAGAATTCAAAAGAATTTTGTGACCAAACTTTGCTATTTATTTCATCGTAAAATTTAATAGTCTCTCCAGTTTGATGAAGTTTTTCATTATTTATTTTCCATATTTAGAGATATTGTCATATTTCCATTCCTCATATGAGCAAAGCTTGTCATGAGGTGAGCACTCTTGATATCAAATTGTGTAAACAGAACGTGAGTTTTTCTCTCTGCCTTTATTATGTCTCCTCCAAGATCTTTTCTCCTTTTTTATATAATTTCTTGCCAACAGGTGCTTCATCACCCAGCTTAGATTTGCTTTCCCAGAAGCAGAGGAAAACAATTTATTAGCTCCACCACCACCACCACCCCCTTTTGTTTTTCCCATTTTTGGGATCTTCCAACCACTTCAACGACAAACGATTAAAAAGGCAGGGGAAAACATACTGCTGATTATCATCTCCACTTTCCGATTTTTCTAGCTTTCTGTGAGTCTTCAAGGGAAAAGAGTCAACCACCGATTCTGGAGCTGGAAATGAGACCATAGACAAGGAAAGTGACATTGGTTGTCGATGAATTTCATCCAGTACCTGCATTCTGTAGATATTAATACAGTTTCTCCATTTAGCATACATTAATCAGTAGAATGTTAACCGCATATAAAACAGGAAAAAATGCAAATGAGGACGGGTTTTACTAGTGATTTACTGGAGATCTCAAATATAAATTCTTGCCGCGATAAGGTAAATTTGTAATCATATATTAAAAAGACAAGCATCAGATAACAAACTTCATTCTTTATAATTCTCTTTACAAAATTCATTGGACTCAGAAGGAATAAATCAAGCACTCAAAAAAAACACTCTTAAGAGAAAAAGTTAATTCTCTTGAACATGTAGTTTCATTTCAGCTTACTTTCCCTCGCAATTGTTGCTCATAATTGGTCCACTCTTTTCTAGCACAAACCTAATACTCATATTTAGCCATGTTTTGTCTCCATTTTCTAAAACTCATTTTTGATCTCACATTCTCCCTATAAAATAATTTTTGCACCTACATCCATAACTTTTCACTACTTCTTAACTACACGTTCTCCCAAAAAACTCACTTTTCAGCAAATCCATTCTCAAAAAGTCAAAATATCTGCTTGTACTTCTAGTGGAAGCATTCTATTTTATGAGCATACATGATCCTATATCTCATTCATTTATATGAACACACGCACTTTAGATATAATTGATGTGTATTCGTGAATTTTATTTATATAAAAGATTCACTATCATTCTTCTAAAATTAATGATAAATACTTATTTACTACCATCAATGTTCAATGTATCATCTTCAACGTCATGACACCAATAAGTTAAGTTTCAACGCACCCCTTAAGCTAGACTTGTCAAACACCAAGCTTTTCTTTTAAGTAGGTTGACCTTAATAAATTTCCTTATGTAGTCATTCAGAAATGCTGACTTCAAAATTACCGTCCTTTTCAGCTGCCAATATAGCAATTATTCGAACTATCTCTAATGTAGTCACTGACTCACTGTAGCAATAAATTCTGTATAATCTAATCCTTGCTTCTGCTTATATCCTTTTACAACAAAGCATCTTAGATCGCATTTCTTTCATGTCCTTGACTACCTATTTCAAGTAACTTGCATTACTGAATTCTCTCTCTTGGCTCCTTTAAAAAATTTCCCTCTCCAGCAATTTTTTTCTCCCCAGTGGCAAGTTTTATTGTCTCTCAATTTCTTTCTTCCAAAGAGTTCACTTTTTTCATGGATCTCTTTCGTTCTTTTATTTGTTGCAATTCTCTTGTAAGCTCACCTTTTCTTCTCATTTTGTGATTGATGAACTTCCTCAAACTTGTTTCTACCCTGCTCCAAATCAACTTTCTTGAAAAGCAATTTTCGTACATATTTGCATCTTTCTGTCTCATGCTTCAAATCCATTTGTAAATAGATATGCTCTTTACTCTCATTTAATTCTTAGCTTTTAGTTTCTTCACAAATCCACAATTCCTTCCAATTGATTTCAGGCCTCTTTTTATCAAGCTCATCACTGAGAATCTGTAATATTTCTTCTCGCAAAATACTTCTCTCAAAGTTCTTTAATTTTCGATGGAGCCCTCTCCTCTACCAGTGACAGAGCCAGCACCCAATGAGGTGGCTCTCCGCTAGAATTTACAGGCCACACAGCACAGTTGATATGAAATCAGTTGGGACTTGGGCCTTTTTTGGTCTGAGAATGGGCCTTTTGTTATAGAAAAATGGGGAAGAATGGGCCTTTTTGGTTTTAGAAAAAGATGGGAAGAAAGGGCCCATTAATTGAAGAAAAAACAAAAGCTCGAAAATTTCCCAACAAAATCACAACAAATACAGTCAATTGCCCAAGTTTGAAGAAGAAGTCATAACTCACGACATTTCACTTTCAAAAATCCCAATTTGAGACACCAATGAATTTGAAACCCTGTTCTTCAACCCGGACTCCGACTCAACGATTCCCGCTGTTCTCCCTCCCACTCGCTAGTGATAGATGCAGGTGACAGCGCAAACCGCCTCACTGCTGGTAATTTGTTTGTTGTTGAATTTTTCAAATTTTATTGTGCATATATATTGGATTAAAGATGCGAATTAAGGGAAATGTAAATGTGATTTGTTGTTTTGACTTCTCTTTTCCATGGTGGGATTAGTAATAACTCTCTGCTTATGGACATTAATTGCTATGTCATTTTGTGAATCAGTGATTATTGGTTTTGATTGATTAGAATCATGAAAATGAATTACTGCTTTATCGATATAATTTTTGATCAATTAGTTGGTATATATAACTAGGATCTTGACCTTTTATTTCACGAGGTTTGTTTTGGTGTTAGATTATTGAGGGTTTAGAGAAAATCATGTTTCCATATAGTAGACTAGTTGCCTGGCTGTGTTTAGGTTTTTCTCATTTACATGTTAAATTAGGTTTTATATGCAATTGGAATATTGGATCCTCGGTTTTATATGGTTGTGTAATGTAATTATCATTTAAATGCTAAATTGGGGAATGTGTGATAAATAATAAATTATTGTTGGAAATTGGAAATTTAAACTTGGTGATAGTTAAACATTTTATTTATATTTTAGTGCATTTACATATAGATTGAAGAAATTTTAATATTATTTAATCAAATATTAATAAACGACCTTGTTATTATGGCCGTTGACTGTCGATGGTCAATGGATAACGGTCAATGACCGCCCTACCTGGCCTCAAATCCTGGATCTACCGCAACTTCCGATTTTGCATTAATGTTGTTCTTTCACCTTAGACTTGTTTGTTCGCTTTCCTAATGTCTACTCCCACTTTCTCAGTATTTTTTCTCCATATGGTTCGTTTCAGTTGCCTTCTGCTGCAGCTTGCAATTGATCTAATTTCATTTTCTACTCTTCCTCAAATAACTCATCTTTTTCTTTCATTCCCAACTCAAACCGCTGTCTTTTTAAATTGATAGCGGCCAACTGTATGTCGAGAATCTTATGATCCACTATGTACATAGTCTTCAAATATATGGGCTTGTTTTGCTAACATAGTGTCCGAAATTGTTTCAAAAATCTCTATGATTTTTGGTATGTCTTGGGAACCATACTAACACTTTCATTTGTTCACTTCATTAATTGTAAGTCACCTCGCTATTTTCTCTTACAATTGCTTCGATCATTTTCTAAATAGAAACATAAGACTTATTTATACTTGTACAGAGAACATTCTATTTAATGTGCACACACGAATCCTATATCTAATTCATATAACATTAGATACAGTCAACTTCAGGAGATTTCAATAGGTAAACTTTCAGATTTAAATACAATCAGCTTTTAAAAGTCAGAACAGTCAGCAAAAATATAAAATAAAATCCGAATCTGAGCAAAATATGGCTGATAAATATTGATTGTTCAAAAAGAATTACCTCAAACAAGGCTTCAGCTAGCATGACAATCCTTGAAACGCCAGCACGAGCAACAGATTCCTCAGATGTCAAACTTGACTGACATGAGCATGTGCCATCAGTGTGTATCCCTCTAGGACAAACTTCAATTCGTTGTTCACTTGTATCAAAACCACCACGAAGTCTTTCCCAGATCTGTATGCGGTACTTGATCAAATGAGTATGGAAAAATCATATATTAGACAAAATTACAATATTGTTATATAACCTCATCAAAAAAGTACTCTAATGTATAGAGTGGAGGAGAATTAACAAGATATCATGCCTCAAAGTAACGATTTCCACATCCTAATAGCCCACATTATATTGCATGAAATTACAGTGCACCAGCAGATAGAGCCCTTCTCCAAATGTGAAGAAAATATGCATTAACCAACAGTTGATATGATATGCCTTGATACCTCAAACAAATAAAGAGGAGTGTCTTAAATGTTACCTCAGATCTAGAATGCCATCTTCGTTCATTTATACCTCGAGTCCTGCTTTCATAAGATCTAAAATCTCCTCCAACCCCATCATTAAAGAAATCGCCACTTAAATCAAGAATCCATCTGTCATGAGATCTCAAATTATTAGAGTCACCAGACGGGAAAACAAAGGTTCTCGAATCTGTATGTCTTCTAGAACTGCGTCTTGAGAAAGCATCCCAAAATAGTCTTCTACTATTCCTCCTTTCTTCGCGACTGCTTATTTCAGCAGAACTACTAGGTAAAATATCAGAGGAGACACTCGGCACGTCAACATGCAGTACACTTGTATGTTGCCGGGTTTGTTCTCTTTCTGACATGGGATGTCCTAAACCTGAAGGAATTACCTCCTGTTGAGTATCATCCCTTGGCGAATCAGCATTTATAGGTGACTCCGAAACAGTAGAACCGGAACCAGAATGCGAACCAGAGCTAGAGCCAGAATCAGAGAAAGAAAAATAAATTGCTTCATTGACATTATTTTCAACTGAAATTTCATCTGATGAAGAATTGAGCCTCAGGGAAGAAGGAACAGTACAATTGGTCACATCAATAGTCGGCCTTTCATTTGCAGATGCTGAATGAGATGGTTGATTTATGTACAAAGTGCTGTCAGTTTCATGAGTCCTAGAGCTGGTGATTGATTGATCAGAAGGAACCAATTCCCCACTTTCGGACAAGCATTTTCCTTTATCACTTGTGTCAGCATTGCTTGGACTGCATTCAAGACCAGGATTCTCATTAACAATCATAGGTCTTCCTGTCGGGATCCCATTTTCAGTTTTGCTGCTTGCAAGGTTGGCTACGCTACCAATGGATAAAGCAGAATATTTTCCTGGGAAATTTAACTTTTCTGAATGATAATGTTCTGCAGAATTCACCAGCAATTCAGCTGGATCATCTTCCATCTACAGAAAACAAATTAAACTCATAGAATAACCTTTAATGCCTAATTTACCAATCACTTTCAAAAATGTTTATAAGAACAAGAAAACACTGTTAACATTTGAAGAAGAGCTTGTCAATAAAGTTTTAACATAGTTTTGCCCTGCTCTGTTGCATAAAATCATGAATCCGCTCCCTCAAGCCTCTTTGGCGGCACTAGCCTACGTGTTCTTCCCACTAGCCATGGCTTTGCCTGACCTTTGGCTCCGATACCACTTGTCACGAGGCTGTCCAAATATGATACAAGAACTGAAAGCACAAGCTAGATGGCTCAACTTAACATACCATAAATTCTCCTTATAGCATATAATGTGTTCTTAGAAGAGAGCAAGACTTGCTAATTTTACTTTTTCAGGTGATTTTTTTTTTTTTTTTGATGCTTTACCCAGCTGTCTGTGCAAATTTGACAGTCACAGATAGAGGCTTGCAGTAAATAATTAAGAGAGTACAATAGTCAAAGAAAAAGGGCATCACATCATTGCTAATTGCTAGAATTTTTTTAATTCAAATAATATTAAGAAAATCACATTCCATTTCAATAGACAATGTTCAACAAAAAGTTAATGGAATCACAACAAAATTATTCAAGTCGAATGACAGGCTACATGTCATAAATCTTGCACCAGTCCAAATCTTAGTATTGCATTTCCATCACTGCTTATTCTTAAACTGGAGACAAATCAAGATCCTTTTTACCAAATTTAGATAATTTCTAATCCAATTGGTACTCCATTTTGATTGCTGAAAACATTACTAGAATGTAAATCCGAAAGTACCTTATTTTGGTTATTCCTTAGATCAATCAAATTTTCCTACTATTCAACTGACTGCAATTCGTTCTAGGGAGAGTAAAAATTATTCTCAGAACATTCAAGAATTAATCTTTACGCACGTACCCATTATCGCATTAAGAAATTTTCAGAAAAATTGAATCCACAGTACAATTTGAATCGCAATAATCTCCTTGTGAAATGTAAATCAACTTAAAAAGCACAAATTCATAAAGAGAATTTCTGGGTCCATATAGATACAAAAAAAACTATAAATTCATATAAAAAAATTCAAAATAAAGAAAACAATAAAAAACCCATCTTTAATAATTAATAACACAAAACCAGAACTTATAAAACGACCTTTCAAAATCAATTTTATTTATAACATGTGGGCATGTACCTCATTTGGAGACTGAGAAGAAGAGGCACCGCAAATAAGGATAGAGGAAAGGGAACGTTTGACGGTGCGTCGTCGGCGTTGGTGGGTCCCGACCCCATCCCGAGGCGACGGGCAGGATCGCAGCCGGCTGCCGCCCGAGCCCATTAACCCCTCCTCTTCTCCAACCAGAGAGAGATGGAGACAAAGATATATATGTGATAAATATATATGGTTTATTCGTTGTAGGTGGGAGGAACGGGCATGTAGAAAATGATAGGGATGGTGAATGGTGACAATAATGGAGGCTCTGTGTGTTTTTGTGCTTGCGTGTGTGTGTGAGAGAGAGAGAATTATGACTATTTTTGAGTTTTGAAATGTTGGATTGGTAGTTAATTAATTGGTAATTAGGGGGTGTATTTAATTGGGATTTTTGAAGGTTTTAATGAATTTTTTTTTAAGCGTTGATTTATGTGGATTTGATGGATTTTTTAGAGATTTCATCGACTTTTATTTTAAAATTTTTAAGAATTTTTGTAGATTTCAAAAACGTTTAAAACACTTTTATTTGAAATAAAATTCAAATGAATCTAGTTGAATATTGTGAAATTTATAAGGTGATTGTTCTTACAATTTCCATTCTTCTTCTCATTTCCCTTCCCCACCCCATATGATAAAACATATTTTAAAAAGAATAAAAATTTAAAAC
>CAIGRB010041853.1:34380-53958 GCA_903798255.1 Fraxinus quadrangulata
TATAAATTAGTCTATATAAAATTTTATAATTTAATTAAAAATAGGTTTTTTTTCACAAAATAATGAATGATAAAAAAAGGTTATAAAAATACAATTTAATTTTTTTCATAAAAAATAGAAATAAACAATAAGAGAGAAAAATAAAAATAAAAACTAATATAATCAATTAAAAAAATAAAATTTAATCATAATTTTAATGTTCGTAGAAGTGAAAATGAAAGAGGAATATTGAAAAAAATATATATTAATTTTAAATATTTATTTTTGTGAAAATCTTTCAAAATCTTGTGATTAATGAGAGACAGATTTTGAGATTTTATTTTAGTACTTTATGTTTAAAAGTTAGTATCATAAAAACTTTTATAAAAGTCTGTAAAAGTTATTAAAATTTAAATACCTCAATATTTATAGAGATTTCTAAAAAAAATTAATTGAATACATCTTGACTTTTAGAGATTTTTTAAAAGTTTATAAAAGCCTCAATGGAATACACCAATACTTTTATAGAGTTTTTAAAAATTTACATTGAATATCCCTAAACTTTTTAAATTTCAAAAAGTTATTAAAAGTCTCAATTGAATACACCCCCAAGTTTCTACATAGTATTTTAGGGGGGTTACCAACTTTAATAGTTCCCAAACTTTCAAATTGTGTCAATTTAATCATCAAACTTCAATTTTAGCATAGAGGATAAAAAAAAAATGGCATATCAATTCTTTGATTTAACAAATTTGGTGTTGTTTCCAACAAGGAGGTTTTATATGAAAAACGAAAATGACACTAATACCATTGATTAATATCATATATCACGTTGATCTTTTGTGTTAAATGAATAAATTTATAGATTTAACTTAAAAAATGAAAATATTTAGATAAAGATTGTGAAATGGCTTATTTGTCGATATTTTTGAAAAGTCAAAAGTTATTTCTAAAATTAAAAAGCTACTTTTGAATAATTAGGTGGAAATATTTTGTTTGATTAGAAGAAATTTTAAAAAAAGTTAATCTAAAATAACTTCGTCATTACGCTCTTCTACAAAAAAGTGAAAACAAAAATAGAGACTCTGTAAAACTAGTCCTAGAAGTGCGTGAAAGTAGGGTTTTTTTTAACTTAAACCCATGTTTGATAGATATTAAAATTAGATTTTTAGTAAATTTTGATAAAAATTGATGAAATGTGTGGTTGAAAAGTTGTGGATCCCATGAAATGTGTAATTAAAATTTATGATTGACTTTGACTTAAAATTTTAATTGAATTTTAATCCAAACCAAACATGAGCTTATTAATGTCTCATCACCAAGGTTCTTGGACATATAAGCATTTCCATCAAGTGCACCTCAATAAAATCGGTTAATTTTCTGATATATATGTGAAAAGTGACTTAATTGAAAGAGCTTTGTTAGTTGGTGACTAAAGTGACACTTTTTGAAAGTTTGGTGACTAAGATAGTTTTTAACCCTTTTACGGTAATTGTTTTAAGTTATGTTGTTTTCACTTTTCACTTGATTTTGAGATAGGCACCTAAAATGAGAGAGACGTGACATAATTTGTGCTTTAAGAAATATAAATAGTAATAGTAATTCCCTAACACTTTCTAAAAATCTTTTTTGTTAATTAATACTTCTGTAAAGTTGGAAACGAGGATAGCGGAAAAGTTGTATTACTCAAGAGTAGTTATTTATCAAGTCAAAAAAATAAATAAACAGGAATGGAATGAAATGTGAACAATCTAGAATATGCAAAAGAGCACCAGAAAAATTTATTTAGAACGTCTAATCTAAAAATTGATCATTGTAGGTACACTCAACATTTGCTAAAGAACGCGAAAGTGCAGTTCAAGAAATTACAAAAAAAAAAAAAAAAATTAAAAAAAATAGAATACCCAATACAAGATAACCTCAATAATCACGTTAAGATAGGGATGGTGGTGGAGTGGGTCGGCAATTCTCGTCCCCGCTCCTGGAGTATTTTTGTTATTTTGTACCGTTCGTTTTACCCTATTAAGGCGAGGCAGGACAAGGCAGGGAAGGCCGTTGTCCCGTTTATTTTATTTATTTGTTTATTAATTTGATTTTATTTTTTATGTTTTTAATTAGTGAAAATTATTAACTTTTTTTCGAATTTGTTAAGAGCAATCCATGTTTCCTTTAGAAAGAATGATAATTATTGTATTTTTGTTTCATAAAAAAATTAAATTTGAAATGAACTTTAAACAGGTCGAGTATCGTGAAATAAGGTTTTCGTATCCGTCTTGTCCCCGATTTGAGATAATAACCCCTTTCCACCCCTTTTACCCTATTAGACAGGTAATTTTGGGGCACTACGATATCGAGTTTAACGAATTTTTTTTCCATCAAAGTTCTTATTAGGTGTGTGTTTGAATATCATTAAAATGAGAATAGAATTTTTGGAATAATGATTAATGGGAGAATGTGTGGTGAAAAAATTATGAAAATTTTTAGATTTTTACGTAATATTATTTTATTTGGAGAATGTGTGATTGAAATGAAGAATTAGAAAAAAATGAGAATGAGAATGAAATTAAAATGGATGTCAAACAGGGGCTAGATCAAATGCCACCCATTCAGTGGTTGGAGATTATTATTCTAATATCTTCGTGTACTGACTTAAAGTGAAGATTGTAATTACATCTTTGAGTTACTTAGAATCAATATATTAATTATTTTCATAATTCTTTCAGTATAATTTTCAAATTTCAAGAATCACAACTTTATTACAGTTGAAGGACTAATATTCTTATATTTGTACAAGATAAATAGTTGGCTCTAAGTGCAGTTACTCAAACTCGTCAACATGTCAAGTTAAAAAGCCCTATTTGGTTTAGATGAAAGCAAAATTTTTAGTAAATTTTGATAAATTTGATAGAATGAGTGGTTGAAAAATTATGAATCCCATAAAATATATGATTAAAATTAATTATTAATTTTGACTTAAATTTTACTATTTTCTAATTAAGCGAAACATGGCTTAAGTTTGTTAGTCGTTAAAAGGTTATATCATTTTATTTTAGAAGAGCCTTGAAAGGTGCTAAATTTAAAATGTGCCATAATTTAGTGATTGTTTGTTATTTTGGGAGAAGAAATAGAGTTTTGAATATTATGTTTTGGAGAATGTGTGGTTGAAAAGTAAAGTAATTTTATTAGTTTGTGTATAAAATATTTTATTGAGTGAATATGTGATGAAAATTATTTACTGTAACAAACAATGTTTGATAAAATGAATGACAAACAATGTTTGTCTTAGTGTTATTTATCATTGGAGTTGGGCTTGTTTATTGTTATCTAGTCTGTTTTAGGGTGTGTTTGAACCACATTATTTTGGAAGAATGTATTTTGAAATAATAGATTGATGGAAAATGTGTGGTTGAAAAAGAAGAAAACGATATTGATGTGATGGAAAATATTATTTTATTGAAAAATATGTGATTGAAAATTAGTAGAAGAATGTGAATAAAATTTTTAATGTGGTTTAAACATGGGTTTAAGAGAAAATTAGGCTAATTCATAATTGATGATTATATTTTTACCATAATTTTTATTTAATATACCACATTTTAATTATAGTTAAATACGTCGATCTTTTCTCATTGTATCAATTATTTTCTTAATTTTTTTTCTGTCGAATTCTTTTATTCAACCTTCCATTACGTAAAAATATTTTATTTTCATGCTTTGAAATAGGGAAAAATATTTTTTCACTCTTTTTAATTTTTAAAAATATGATGAGAAAATAAATTGTTTTAAATCGTTTTAACGGACTTTTGGACGTACAAATTGTTATCAAATACAAAATGTATTAACTAATGAAAAGTTTGAGAATAATAACGACATAAAAAATCATTAGGAATATAAGTGTTATATTGAGTAAAGATTAAGAACCTTGTGCAATTAAAATGTAGTATAAGAAATAAAATAGCGGTGTGAATTTAATTACCCATTCATTATTCATGTATTTATTTTCTAAATATTAAAAATCAAGTATTTCATGTAGTGCTTATTTTATAAGATCCTCTATAAGTGTGGATCGACTGCGACGCTAAGGTTTTGCTAGGTTTGGATTTAGGGTTTTTATGTTGACCGAGTTCTTGTTTTGTGCATCTAGTAGGGATGGAGGAGTTGGTGGCGGTCAAATTTTTGGATTTGTGGTGAATTTTGGGACTAGATTTGGTGGAGACAAGGAGTTAGTGGTGATGGAGGTGGTGGCAAGATTGTTGTGATAGTGGCAAATTCGATTACAAATTCATAATGTTCAAAATGGTGATTTGTGGGGGATTTTGATTTCGCTTGACGATTTGTGATGATTTTTGGTAGAAGGTAGTGGTGAAGGGTGTTGCAAATATGATTACTTGGGAAGGTCGTGACAACGACGAGATGGTGGTGGGGCATGATTTAATAAATTATTATACAAAATTTACCTACACTGTAACAAAAATAACGTATATGAAGATACCTGATTTTTTAAAATAATTTCATTTTGTTGTAATGTTGCAATATTTATTAATTAATCTACCTGATTTTAGAAACTAGACCCCAAAAGTTCCTTAGTTGTATAATTAAACCTTGTTTTTATAGATATTTGGGGTAAGCAGATGGCTTCCAATAAGCAAATAACTTCCCCAGAATTTTCAATTATTTCACTATGTTTTCCTTTTCTCAAATTAATTTTGTTGTAGAAGCCCAGAAATTTCAAATAAAATTTCTTTAGTAGACTAATGAACTCCAAAATCTTTATATATATCCGACAAATTTACTAAACCTATAGGTTCATACTAAAATTTGCTCGGTCTTTCACCCACGATATTAGAAGACTCACTAGCGCTCACCAAGCATGTCTCAACTACAATAGGTTTAGCAACAAAATCTCAATTTCTACGAGTAATGAACAATAATTTCATAACCATCTCTTCCAACCACTAAATGACTTACTATTTGACCCTCAAGCCTCTTGCACGCTCTTATATAATCTCATCGCTGGCCTGCGTCCCGCTAACGTGCAGGTTCATTTTAACCATATATATTCAATGTACTAGATTGGAGAAGATGATTGAACTACACAAATACATTAGTATGTCGTATCATTGTAGACTACGTAAACTATCGAATCATAGGATATAAAAACAACTTTTCAATGGTAAAGACTAGCTATGAAGAGTCATCAATTGGAAAAGCAATCGACGTGGATGTCGTTCTTGAAGGAGATATAACTGTAATGATTCCAATGACTACTTCAAAGCTCGTCTTCTTTCCAAAATTTCCTCAGGTGATACCTTGCCGGCCCTTTTGTCTTGCATGCAGCCTTGTTCACAATTCAGCGAACAAGGCATGACCACGAAAGGTCTATCTTGTGACTTTGTAACAACTACGAATAATCAATTTTAAATGGAAGTTCTATTTATCGTGTTTGTAATGCGATGCCAAATCTAACCTCCTTTTCAAGAATTTTGAGTCTCTGCTGAGCCACATGGTATTATTTGACCTAACAAAAGGCATATGAGCCCACATGTCAAGGACGACCATTGCAATCACCTTACAAGTTACAATACAATCAATGTTCACAACATGGTGGTCCGACATGGTTTCACTTTATTAAGATAATGCAAAGACGAAATAAGCATTAACCAAATTCTTACAATTACTATCGAGAAAATACCATTCAAAACTCAAAAAAAAATCAGAACATGGAACTCTTATTTAATTTCCTCTTTTCTTTTTAAAATGGTACATTTAGTTTTTGAAGTCCGCGTTCAAGTATAAAACGATGAATAATAGTACTCAACTATCATATATCGATAATGAATTACATATATCATTACATATTTTAAGATTACAAAGGCTACGTAAGACCTCATGTGCTTATGAATTTATCATCATCTAATAATCGAGAGAAAATGATATATTTTATGTACTATATATATCTTCCTAATCCAAAAAAATTGCAGCATTTTTTTTTTTTTTAATGTACAGTCCAAAATCTGCCCTCTTTTATCTTTCTATAAACCCCACTCCACTCTCCAAGGGAGATATCTCAGTTGGAGATCAAGACTTTCTTCCAAATGAGTTATTTGATAGAGTGTACCATATAGTATTGGACGGTATCCAAGAAAGAAAGAAAAATTAAAATCTTGTCTACAGTACTGTCTAGATTCTCCTTATTGCTTGCTCTAATTGTGTATAGGAGGTTTTCTTCTTGCTTGAGAATAATCCATTCCAGCTATGTCCACAATGTCTGGATAGGGCTCTGCCACAGGCTGCTGTTTTTCAGTTACTGGTGATGAATTGGTAGGGAGATTTTCTTCTGTCCAACTAATTTTTTCACTTATTGATTTGGCCTCTGATTTGGTATGATCTTTATTTCCTTCAGTCTTGTCATTCTGTACATAGAAAGCTAATCATATAAGAGAAACAAGGAAAAAAATGTACATGCTGACACTATAATGAACAAGATTTTAATTTCTTATTTTGATTTTAAATGAGCCAAAAGAGTTCCCATGTGAAACTTCGTTGGACTAAACATTGTTTTCTAACTCTTAAAAACCCACCTTAATCATGGCTCCAGTGCTGGAAACATGGGTACTTTTCTTGGTCATAAGTTTTCTATAATTCCTTCCTGCAAACAAAAAACTCGAGAAGTTGAGTACAAGATTTTTCTCACGTCTCTCACGATAAAACGAAAACCTTGACATGTTAGGTTAATCCACAGTCGAGAAATAATCAATGATTTGGTTGGAAACAAATGGATCCTTAGTAATTACCTGAACAGTGACTAATTTTGCAATGAAAAACCTCTTCAACACCACCATTAATTCTTCTGTCTGGAATACTTTCCTGCTGAATTAACGAAAAATCTTATTCAGATTAGACTTCACCAGATAGTACATAGAAATAGAATTCCCTCCTTGGAAATTAATCAAAATACAACAAAAGAATTGTGTGTGTGTACTTACAGGAATATTATGATGATATCTAGCCGATACAGATTCTCTTGTCAAACGTAAGCCTTCATCAGAATTGGAGAGAGAAATCAATACATGGCAATTATACTGCTAAAAATGAAGAACTTAATGAGTTGTACTTTGTAATTTTCGACACATACAATATATATTCATATGAACATTACTTATGGTTAGCTATTGTGACTCGGAAATCAAGTCAGGTAGCGAAGGGACTACTCGACCCAATATATATGTACGTACGTACATAAAAAGTACACATACCTTGAGCTTCATGAAGCACTAAAATTAGCAGAGATATAAGCGGCTGCAGCCAGGACTTCATTTGGAGAATTAAAGGGTTTTTGACAGAAGGATCAGAGTTTGGACAGATTTTGGAATACTTAATGGATAGGGAATGAAATGTGGATATGTTGTTTGTGCTCATCCTTCCCTCCTGAACTTCTTAAATACTATATTTTGTGCATTGAAGCTGGTGAATATATGCAACTTGTATATGTAAGGCATAAGGGACCCATTTTATCGACGACGGTAATGAAGAGCCGACAAAGTATATACCACCAAAAGTAATTTTAATCACATATTTCTTATGATCTACAACTTTTCAATCATAGATTTCATCAACTTTTATTCAAATTTACGAAAAATCTTATTTTGATCGACAGCTTATAGGGGAGAGTTAATGGAGGTTCAAGTCTTTCTGAAACTGAAAGAACACAAAAATAAAATCCCAACAAGACATGTTCTAAGAAATGACAAGAAAATGTGGAGTAGTGTTCTGAATTTTCTAGATTTCCATCACTGTCCAAACCCTACATTGGTAGTTTGTCTCCCTTAAACAATGTCCACAAAAATCAGTAGATCTGCTCAGTAATAATACACTGTAAAAATGGAGTTTTACCATTTCATGTAGCCTGTCGGTCTTCTACCTCTTTCGTACAGTCAAAAATTTTAAATGTTTTTTCTTTGTGTTGATAATGGTATATTCACAATTGACATCTACGAATTTACGTTCTTTACAAAAACAAATAAAAAAAATGAAAAAGACAAAAAGGATAAGTCGAATTGTATAACAGAGAAGAAAATATGATTAAGTTCATGTTTGGTTCAGCTTATTAATTCAAATTAAGTCAACAATTACTTGTAATCATATATTTTATGTAATTCATAACTTTTCAACCATACAAATCCAAAACAAGTAGAGTAATCACCTAAAGCTTTATATTTAGGTACGATTTGTCTGCTAAGTAGAGATAAATATTATTATTTTATTCTTGAAAATGTGGCATGTTAGAGTCCCATTTTTTTTCTTCTTAAGAATGCATTTTGAAATAGTAAATTGATAGAAAATATATGGTTGAAAAATAAGGAAAATTTTGAATTTGCGAATAATATTATTTTATTGAAAAATAAATGATTAAAAAGAAGAAAGATAAAAATATATTTTAAAAAAAATAAGAATTAAACAAGGGTCAACTAATGTATAATAAATATGTTATTAGAATATATGTATCACTTGCTCTTTTCAATATTTTAATTTTGTTAAAGGTCTATTAGAGTTTTTGTGTAAGGCTTTTAAGTTCCTTTGAGAGGGACATGACTAGAACTCATCAATTAGACCATAGTAGAAATTGGACGGACACAACTTGAGAGGGCCCATTTGATTTATTGAGGAAAATTAATTAATAAATTTATGAGTTTCATTTAGTCCCTTATCCCCATTTTATAAAATTCAACTCTTTAAAAAAAATAATTTCTAATTATAAATTTCATGAAATTCATAGTTTTAATCAAAATTTTAACAACCTATTTCAATAATTTTTATCAAAATATATTAAAATTTTAATTTTTAGCTAAATCAAACATGAACTTAATTGAACGTGGTCATAAACTTCTGAAGTAGAATTTCATAAGATTGTTTGATAGCATGAAATTGGAATATTGAAATCAAATTGTAAAGAAGGGTTGACGAATGGACAGACGAACATACATGCTTAATCTTTTGATTTGCTAAACGTAATTGACATGTCATATCAATTCATTGATAAATAATAAATTTAATTCAAATATTAAGATCCATCATAAACTTATTCATTAAAAGATTATGTGTTATGTAAACTATACTTTAACATGTTTTAAACTATTATATTAAACCGAAACTTTAACTATTAAATTAATTTAATTTTACTAAAATTTCAAATAATGCCAAAACAAAAAGAAAATTGGGAAACTGTTGAGGCAGTTGAATACTAAATGAGGTTGATTGAGTGGATGAATAAAGACAACCGCTGGATTGTAAAATTAGTCGTACAAAATTATTGTACAAGTAGTTTAACTTTATATTCAGAATCGTCGTGGAAGTCCACGTCTGGGGTCCCACAGGAAATTGACGTGGCAATGAGCCATGTGGACATCGACTTGTTCAGGGACAGGAAAATATCAAATTTGTGACCGTGTCTAGCGGGCAGTGGTCCAAGGCGGGTAGATGGGGTGCAAACCTCGACTTTTAGCCAAAGGCAATCCAAGCCCAATTTATTTTTTCATATATAAAAATATTTTTAAAAAAATATATTAGTTCAGTGAAAAAAATAACATGGCTCTGTCCTTGAGTAGATCTAATTTTAACTTTTTTCCATTTAATAATTTTTTTAAAATAAATTAAGGAGTTTTCATATTTATTCATATTTATATCTTCACCAAGAAAAGCTTAAAAACCTTTTTGTCATGGATATGGATGCTAGAGTTGCAAATTTGAAATGTGAATAAAATATCAAATTAAATCATAAAGAGGAAAAATGATGTCCTCAATACATTTCCCATATTGGTGTCCAAGGAGTATTGTTGTGCCGATATTTTGATAAAAACTGAGAATTTTCAAGGTCATATCTGTTGTATGTATTTTTATCTCAAGTGTACGATATCATCAACAAGTAATATAATTCATACAAGAGGCCAAATATTATTTTCACAGACTCTTATTTGGCCATTAATTTACTACTCTTTGTCTCATATTTGACTAAAAACAATTAAAAGTGGTTCAATAATTTTCTTAATTCTTTAGTTATACTAAATCTATCTAAAAGTACGTAACTATATCAAATTGGGGGGTTTTGCGTATGAATGAGAATCTTAGTATTAATGACTTACCGTAAATATCACATTTAATCACGCTTCTCAAGATTCATTCATAATGTAGTTTTCGATCGAATTCTTTTTAATTAATCAATTTACCTCTAACGGGTTCAAATCAATTCTCTCCATCTAAGTCAACTCACGTATTTCTATGTAAATCCGAAAGCCTCAACTAATCACATTCAAACTCCTAAAATGCAATTAAAGAATGCGTCAACTATAAAAGCATATTCCAACCCTTTTATCTAAATTGTTAAATTTTACTACGTGATCTAAATTTCTAACTTACATCTCGATCCGTTACAAATTTCACAATTCAATACATAATGATCCATTATTTCATAGCATTAAGAATTGTAAATAAAATCAACACATGAAAAATTAAATAATAAGAATATTGAAAATTCAAAATAAAGGTCACACTAGGTTACATCATTTGACCTAACTATGAAATTAGTTATACATAATGATGAAAGAGAACACAAGAAAAAATTTGAGCGCACCAGTCACTGGTTTTTGGAATAAAGACAGACAACAATCTTCCACCAAAAATCTCCTTTTTCTAAGCCTTAATCTTGAAACCCTTGAATTTTCCCCTTGTTTTTTCTCTCTAGATCTTGAATTATATATGTTTTCTCTCTAAATTACGCCCCCTATGAAAAAAATGAATAAAACTATTTATAGTGGTCCTAACTAGATTTAAAATCGAGCCCCCAAATCATATTCAAGGTAGAAGTTAAGTTGAAGAAGGAAAACAATTCTAGCTCGCGATGAACCATATGACTGCACAGTGTCATGAGGTACGATCACAACGAAAGACTCGCTTGGTTACTCCAGCAAATTTTAAGGCCATTGCGATCGCATCTAAATATACAGTTGCAATCATAATGGTCATAAAAAATTTATGTTGTGCAATTTGGTCCTTGGATCTCCTTTTCTAGTTCAGCCCACGTCCTTCTTGATCGCATTGGATGCCCTTTAATTTTCAAACTATACAGTTTGTCCTCGAAATCCAGATTTCATCCATCTTAAATTCTTTTTTTTATCGAAACTTGTTCATTTTCATCCTTTCATGCTCAAAATCGAGTTTTCTCCAAAAATAATCATTAAACACACAAAATTAAGTATCTAACTCACTAAAGTACTCCCAAACGCTCACGTTGAATGGCCCACATAAGTGTAAAATCACACTTATGAATGTCCCAAGTAATAAAGATTGTTGCACTAGTCTGTTGACATTGTTGTACGACTTGGTTCATGTAGCATTAGAACAAACAAAAGTCTTGAGTTAAATTTCCCTCTTAACTCATTTGAAAATACTTATTACTTTGCCCCATTTATCTCCTAATCCCCCGTAATCTAGTTTTACATAACTCTTTGCAATTTTCATTGAAATATTTTGCTGTTGGGATTGACTCAATAATTAAGTCTAGGGATTAACGACATAAATATGAACACAACCATAGGGAACAAATTGGAAGATCTTACACTATCTATCCGTTGCTAAATTTATTGAAAGATCTATAACAATAAGATCTTTAATAAGTATAACATCGTCCTTCTCCTTGTGACTTACTCTACTAAATCATGTTTGTACTTCGAACAAGCAGAAAAATTAGGAAGTTGGCAATAAAACAAACAAAAGTCCCTTCTTTTAATTCCCATTTTATTTATTGCAAATAAATGCTACCAACCCTTACCCAAAATATCCCTTTGTAGCTAGGCTAAGTGGAATTGATCCGCTACAGAATTTACATTATACGCAACAGTAGTATCTGAAATACTAAATGGAATGGTATTAATATGGTATTCTTTGGGCTTGACCTAAATTGTAAAGTAATGATGTGGTATAAAAAACTTGAACACAAAAGAAAAGTTGTTATGTTCTTAAAGGGGTCATCTTTTTCAAAGCTACTATTTCTACATAAACAATTTCTCGTTCGCCTTGTCTTTATTCTTTTTCTTTAAAGAGAAGAGTCGGGAACTCGATGGCTATTGCGCTTATTCCTCCCATCTTAGGATACCATACCTTTTGCGACTCTTAACTTAGTGAGGATCCCGATCAACTCTACTGATCCTAGGAGGCCGGTCGAACCTCTACATGTGTTTGGGGGAAGGAGTTATGAGTTTTATGAATTGCCACAAACTAAAGACAGGATCAGGAAGTTGGGGGGCCAAATCTCAAATGTTTAGTGAGTTTCTAACATGAAAAATTATTGCATGACATTGTGGCTAGGATTGTAAATTGATCGGATATGGATTGGATTTGCCATATCCGATCCGATTTGATAAGAATAATTATTTGATCCGATTCAATAATTCATCGAATATTTGATTGTTAAATCCATATCCGATTTGCTATATTATCGGATATCCGATCTGAAATTAAAGAAATTAGAAAAATAAAATCAATGTTTAAATTATTTTTTTATAATTTTTTTTCCAATTTTTCCAATTATTTAAAGGGTTCAATAATTATAAAATTTTCAATTCTTTTTTAAATTTTTAGCCAATTGGATTGAAAGTTACAAAAAGTTGCTTACCCATTTTATTGACACACTTATTTATAGAGGACATCTCCAAACACTTTATTATAAACTTTCAATGTGTGATAATAATTCATTTGGTTTGACTGTAGTATATTGTACATTTGGTTTAGTTATAATGTATTGTACATTTGGTTTGACCGTAGTGTATTGTACTATTATATAAATAGTTATTTATAATTTATTAAATTAATTGCTTTTCCTATCTTTTACTAATTAATAAAAATTTAAAAATCTTCAATTAGCACTATAATATTATATCTTGTTTATCGAATATATTTATTTTGTTTAGCTCTTAAAACTGTATTTGGTATTATAATTTATATGTATTATTAAATAATTTTTAGATTGATTAAAAAATTAAAATACTATTAAAATAAGAAAATACATTTTTATGTTTTTTTTTACGCTTAGGCTTCGTCATGACTCGCCTAACCCGAAACCTCCATGCCTCGCTATGTATTATGCTTTTTAAAACATTGTTTATATGTGGATTGACTTTCTTATTTTATGTTTTAAATTTGATCATTTTTTTTATTTGATCATTTTTTTTATTTTAGTAATAAATAACATGTCATACAAATATTTTACCAACTAAGCTATTTATAACAAATTGAATTGGATTGACTTATATTCATATTTGATCTATTTAGTTAACGGATTATCGAATTTGGATCTTGATCAGGTTATCAGACTGAGACCCTAAATCCATCTCTCATTAATTTAATCTAATTCGGATCAAAATTCAATCCATTGACAATCCTAATTGAAGCATGAGAGCAAACACATCATGCACTAGTAAATGTTTGGTTAGGCAGAAATTTAATTCAAGTAGGTCTCCAGATAGATGGGCATTTAATAACAAGGTTACAAAATTGGGATGAGCTAAAAGTTGTGTGGTGTAAATTCTCCTTTTTCATTTTATTGTGAGACATTGCTTCATTTCAATTTTATTTTTTTTTAAATAACTTTACATCAGTCGATGTGTGAAATATAGCGAGTGAGGAGCTTATTCAATAAGAGAGACTTGAGTTCCAAATTAAAATTTTAATTTTGATAAGACGAGTAGCTCAAGCAATTTATAGGTTGATTGCTATTTTCATATCTAATTGACTTCGAATTTCACCTCTCCTCTTACAAGATTATGGCTTATTTGAGACTATCAATATATAATTAAGTGGTTTTTAGACAGATAAAATTGCTCATTTGAGCTTCCAGTACCAAGTCAATTTAATAACACATTAAGTCATATTTGGTATAGATTCTTTAAAAATATTTTTCAACCATAAATTTTCTTAATAAAATAATTTTGCATATAAATCCATAACTTTTCCTCCACTTTTTTTTTAATTTTTTATCATATGCTCTCCAAAATAATCAATTTTCACAAAATCTACATCAAATAAGCCCTAAATCATGAAGTTCTATCTTAAAATGTCATTCTTAAAAGAAGTAGGCCAAATCTCAGTACATTTTTATTTTCGTCAGATTTAAACGTGGAAATTTACAATGAAGATTCTTGTGGGTTTTGAAGGAAAATTAGTTGCAGCAATTAAATGTAGAAAGTAAGAAGACTTGTCGATCGATCGAGGCTCATGACAACACAACGTTCTATAGTGAATTGCCCATTATAAATTGATGTGATCACTTTGACTAATCTTTTGACTAATCTCTCACAGAATACAACAATTGAATTTCTTGTGCATCAATCACAAGTGATTTCTAGAACTTGAATATTACCGCAAAATTATATCTCAAAAACTAAAATAATACTATAAACGAGTTTTTTAGAAATTACAAAAGTTGAAGAATTATTACCATTTATTATTTCATGGAACAAAAGTTTTATAAATAGCCATAAAGTTATAACTTACACAATAATTAGAATTCAAAAAAATAAAAACTATAATTCTATGAGGCTTTTTTATGTTTTCAACAACTGCTTTCAATTGCTATTTTTGTAAAGGCTATTTTGACCCAAAATAATAAATTCGAATGGTCAACTTTCCACATAAATTTCACATGTTCACCATTCGGATGTCTATCCCAATTTAGTTATTTCTTTCAAATAATATATTTGTTAAATATCTAAAAAATTTCAGTGCATAGATCACTTTGCAATATACTCTTGTAAATGCTACAAACCCAATATATAAGGTTGGTTTGTAGAACTATCTACAAATTAAAGTCTCAAAACAAATACAATATGTTACGCTTCGCCACCGAGGCTCCAGTTGAACACCGCATCTTAGTCCGCGTGGAGATATGAGTAAAATCTGACTAAGTTAATAAAGACCCAATTGGTCAAAGAAAAGAAACTGAAAAAGAAGCTAATGCTCTTTGTCTCAAAGCTCTTCACACTTTTGGTCGAAGCTCCCTTTCGGCCGATGCTTTTTGATCTAAATCTCCCTTTGGCAAAAGCCCTTGCTCTATCCAAATCTCTTTTAGGCTGAAGCCCTTGCTCCCTTTTAGAGGATCTGCATGCAATTTTTATGAATAATTGATGTAACGTTTATAATAATGAATGTCAAAATTGTCAGCCTGAGTATAAACCGTTGTCAATGTATTAAATGTGTAACAGACTGAGTGACGTGAGACTTCGGTCTAGGAGATGAGGTCACTTGGTTCCTATCCAAAGACAACCACTTCAGTTAAAACTCTATAAATAAGCAATACATTTGAAATCACAATCGATTTTCTCTCTTACTTATTCCATATTTATTTGCTGGTTGAGTTGTTTATGATTATTTGTTTATATGCAATCATCTTTGATCATATTGTCGGTGCTTGAACATTCTTATCTTGTGTCATAAAGCATCTCCTAAGGCCATAAACGCCATCATTTTCATTCTGAATATCTGGTCAAAACGTGTTGAAATTTGCTTGCGTAGAAGCGAGTGGGGCATGACATCTGTTGTCCACGTAACTATTACAAAAATTGAGGTCAACAGATTGAGGCTGTCTGTGGGATATGAGGCGCTCAAACTCGCGTAAAAATAGGTGACGATGGTAGACGCCCTCTATCATACCTAACTCAACTTCTGAATGGTCGAAACAATCAATCGAACATGCAGAATGAAGAAGGTTAGAATATAGCAAGTATATAGTGTTCCTAAAAGAATCGGTGGTACACTCACGTGCTTTTGGGTAATGGGTAGGAACTGTTAGTTGAGGAACCCTATCATCCTCACAAGTCTTCAACCCCTTAATGGAGGAAGGAAGACCTATGATAAAAGGGGAATGCGCTCTCTAGGGAAACAACGAGTACCAACCATTGGAATCACCCTTCTCCAGAACCCTAGGTTGGAAGACGGTTTGGAAAACATGGATGGGCATATCTTTACCTAGGGAGGTCTCATTCTACAAAAATAGGTCCACACTAGTTGGACCCATGCTTTGGGGACGAGCTAAGTAGGCGCCAGCCCGTAAGACCTAAGTACAGCTCTAAATAATGGATGAAGAAGCAAACGAAGTCCCCTCCTTCAAAAGGTATTCATTAATTTCCATACAACCTTGCTTAGGAAAGCAAGCCATCTCTTCAAATAAAAAGACTAGGAGTTCGATTGTGTGAGAGGTACAATATTTTTCTCCAATTTCTACAAGGTCGACAGTAGTGATGTTTGATGGGACCTTAGTAGCTGCCAAACAACATCATAATCTAAGTGCTCTCTAGGGGTTAGCACGCCCTAGCCTACCCTAAAGGTTTGGACCAAGTCGACAGTGTTTGTAATGGTCACACCCATTTCAGACGCTACAGCACTTAAGTCTATGTTCCCCCCGCCAGAATTTGAAGAACTCATGATTCTAAGAAAAAAAGTGGAGAAACAAAGATAAGTGAATACTCACAAAGTCAGGGAATGGACAAGGACGATCACCAGATTTCTTAGAAACGGCAGGAAAATGTCTCAAGAATTCTAAGAATGCAAAGAAATGTGTATGGAAAATTATCTTTTGCAAAGTATAGAACCAAGGAGCTAAAGGATTGCCTTTTATAGGCAGAGGCCATGAAACCTCAACCGTTAGATTTGGATTTAACTATCCAACCGTCCATTCAGATTAAATCTGAGCCTTTTCATAACGTTTGTCATTTCATATTTTACGGTCCAGATCAGAGCGTCTGACTTAAGCGCTCCACTATGTTTGTCTCCCATAAAACACGCCTGCAACAGTCATCATTGCTCATTAAATATGATGACGGTTGCGTCTATGAAAAGTTGAATCATTTCAGTTGTCTTTTCTTGAAAACGTAAAAGACATCAAATCATTTGGGCGCAATAATTAAGGAAGCCTCGTGTTCCTAATATTTCAAAAAACATGCATCTTCAGAATTAATGCATTACATCCTCGACAAATAGCAAAGGTATACTACTTCAGCCTTGACATGAATAGCTCGGCAATGCTTCAGATGTACAAAGTCACTCGCAACAAACAACCTCGGATAAATAAACCTCGGTTGATGCTCCCCAAACCTTCTTCCAAAAAAATCAGAAATTTCAGAGTACAGAGTTTCGGACAACACCTTCGATAAGTACTTAGAGCAAATCATAATAAGTTCTACTTTCAAAATCTAATTATAGTATAAATATTTATATTTAAAATTGGTGGACTATTGTGGTGTTGTAAAATAACCACCCCAACAAAAAAATTATTCTTATAAAAGAAGTCCATGCATTACATGAATAATCATGCATAGAATTTGGGAACTATTGTTATGACTCGCCACCGAAGCTCCAATTGAAGACCACGACATAGTCTAAGTGGAGATATGAGTCAAATCTGACAAAATCAACAAAGACTCAATTGTTCAAAGAAAAAATCGATGCTCTCTGTCTCGAAGCTCTTCACACTTTTGGCCGAAGCTCTCTTTCGACTGATGTTTTTTGTTCCGAAACTCCCTTTGGTTGAAACCCTTGTTGTCTTTTAGAGGATTTGCGTGAAATTTTTAGAAATAATTGATGTAACATTTGTAATAATGACTATCAGAATTGTCAACTTAGGGTATATGGTGGCTTACCCCGTTGTCGATGTATTAAATGAATAGCATACTGAGTGATGTGAGGCTTCGACCCAGGAGATGAGGTCACGTGGTTTCTATCCAACGGCTACCAGTTCAGCCAGAACTCTGTAAATAAGCAACTATTTACACTTGAAACCACACTCAGTTTTCTTTCTTACTTATTCCATATTTATTTACTTGAGTTTACTTTGTTTTTACTTTGATTGAATTGTTTATGATTATTTGTTTATAAGCAATCATCTTTAATTATATTATCGGTATTTGAATATTTTTGTCTCACTTCGTAAAGCATCTCCCATATCAATAAATGCAATCCTTTTTCGTCCGAATTTTCGGTCAAAATATGTTAAAATTTACTTGCGTGGATAGAGTGAACTCGACATCTATTGTCCATGTAATAATTACAAAAAATGGGTCAACACGATATATTCTCAAACATTTTCAAAGTTGACACACTAATTTTTACATCAACGCCATCCGTAGTAGTGAAAAAAGTGAAAATTTGTCGCAGTAAATAAGATTATATCGGTTGTACAAGGCCATGTGGCCTCGTACTTACACTTAGCGCCCCTATAGGTGGGGATTGCAGTAAATAATATCATCCAACGAGCAATGTTTCGCGGATCTTCACATGACAAGGCTTCCAAAGTCGGTCCATGAACCCTGCAAATATAAAATATTTGAGTATCTTTTAATCACTTAAGAATTAGTTTGTGAGGCCCTAAATTTAATCAAGTGATGGTTAAATTTAATTACCAATTAATCTTAGTTACTTTATTTGCATAGTAGAGATTTTTCAGTTATTATATTATTAGGGAGAATATATATTAACAAGAAGATAGTTAAATAGAAAAGTATACGTAATCATCAAAATTATAAATATAGATAATAAATTTTTCCCTAGATTTTAAGTATTTATATAAAAAGAACATGTAAAATCGTAAATATTGACTTCATATTTCAAATATCGACGTGTCTCTGCAGTCAAATTATAGCGATGACTCGCCAACTATTTTGATTAGATACTGTTATATTTGAATTAAGAATGACATTACAATTTATACACGAAAATAAAAGATCATTGACAAATGTCAAACTTCTTTTCCTCATTTCTATCTCTTTCTTTCTGAACCCTATTGTTGAAATTTTGAAAGTCATCACGTGTTACATAATACATTGTCACATGGGAACAAGTAATGTAATAACTTGTCATTCGATATGTTGCTCGTTTGACTATGATAATAGTGTCAAATTTGCTAGGAATGTGTTGTCCAAACTTGTCACTCAATAAACCAACCAGCATTAATGGGGGTGTTGGACCCTGATATAGGTCACTTAGTTGAACTTTTGAAATTTTGCTCGTTATTTATATATTAACTTTTGCTCGTGTCATGCATTTGATGATTGAATGACATGCAAGTGAGGGAGCGATAGAAGAAATAATTTAAGTGAGAGGGCTCAACAAAGCAAAGTCAAGGTTAATTTGGACACATAAAATAAATTTACGAAGAAATTGAATTTTGACAGTGTTCTTCTAACTCATTGGATAAGTTCGTGGCAGAAATCATCAGTAACATCATTGTCTATTCTCTCTCTAAATAAAAGAGGCGCAACCAGAGGCAAACCCACATGGGGTCAAGTGAGGTCAAGTGACCCCCACAAAAAAATTGAGATTGTTTCTTAACAAATGGTGTAATTACGCTACCTAACCCAGCCAACCACTAACCTGAAGCCCATTCCTATATCTCCATTCCATAATCCATTTATTATAATTTACTTTAGGGAAAAATTCATAACTAATATAACTCATTTAGAAACTAAGATAAAAGATTTAAAAATTCAAAAATAAGATATTTATTAATTTTATTTTCTAAAATAATTAATTAAAATATATTTTATAAATTAAATATAA
>CAIGRB010041853.1:60419-71692 GCA_903798255.1 Fraxinus quadrangulata
AAAAAAAAAAAAAAAAAAAAAAAGCTCGGGCCTCAAGCTTTTTTCGGCCTGAGCCGAGCCGAGCAAAGCCCGATCGATTTTTTTCCCTGGGCTGCCTGCGCAGGCAGCTTGCTGCCTTAGTTACCTGCTTAAGTAGGTAGCATGCAGCATGTTGCTGCCTGCTTCTGGCAGCTTGCAGCTAGATCTAGCTGTCAGGCAGCTTGATGTTGCTGCCTACGCAATTTTATTTTTTTACGGGCCGTGCCTGGCTCGAGTCGGTGCCCCAAAATGGGGCTCGGCCTGAGCCTCGGCTCGGTGGAACCAAGCCCGAGCCGTCCGAGTTTTTTTGCCATTCCTACACCCGTTCAATGAGACACTTCAATCTTTATTAATAGAGGCCTCCAAATTCGTTTTTAGTACACCAAATCAATTAAAAATTCGATTGATTTCTAAATTCTTCTCTCTCCATATTCTGTTCCCAAAATTCTCTCATATATATTCGTGGTTATTCCGTTCGAGTACGATCATTCCTTTGCTCGACCGACAAGTTTGGTATTGCACAGTATCGACTTTGGAAGGAGCGTTGTATCTTGGGAGACAGACGTCCATAATCTCGTTTGCGCTTTGTTGAGGGGAGAAATCTGTCTTAAAGAGATTTGGTTTGGCATATCTCGCTTCACTTACTGCTTTTATATTTTTTCTACTCATTTTATTTGTTCTTTCGATTGCGATAGTCGAATTTCCGACAACAAGAACAAGATAAGAAATGGCAACCAAGATATTTTCTCTTCTCTTTCTAGAGAGAATCGCTATTCTGCAAGTAACTTTTTGTCCTAGATTATTTTATTTGAAGTTGTTACTTTTTTTTTTTTCTTTTCTCTATTTGTTAGACAATAATATATAGTACTATTTGGCAAATAATCACTGAACTTTACAGTTCAATTTAGTTTTGTCACCAATTATTTTCTAAATTCTTGAAAATCATTTAATTTACAATCAATCTCAACATATCTTTCACATAAATTTTGTATGGGATGCCAACTTATTGCTGCGACAAATCATAAAGCGTATTAAAAAAAAAAACACTTTAACCTTTTAATTTAAAGATATTTTTCTAACCTCAATTTTATTATTTTCATTTCTGGGATGCCACATATCAATTACATAGAAGATCACTTATGATATAACTGTCAATTAAGCAATTTGTTAGTTTAAGGGACGATAGGTGACAGAATGTGATGTAAAATGGTAAATTTTGTTAAATGGGACAAAATAAACCTCAAAGATGTCTATTTAATTATTGAAAAAATATATAAATATATGTATAACAGTCTCTAAAAATGTGTCCCTTTGTCCTTCCTTTTGTTAAGATAAATTTCCAAATGGTGTGTGATCACATGATTGAGTCCTTCAAATAGTATTGTGGAAGTATGAGCCAGCCCCATGTGGACTGTGGAGGCTTTGAACTCAACAAAATGCTCTCTCAGAGATAATCAGAGACTTTGCAGCAGAGAGATCCCCCCTCGTGCGCCTCACACGCTCATCCTACACCCCCACCCTCCAACCCTACAGTATCTTTGACCATACATATATTACATATATATTTGTGTACACATATGTAAGAATGTATATCAAGAACGGACCTTAGGTTAGGCGGGATCATCTACTGAGTTTAAGCAAACTTACAAGGATTCTCTTAATAACGATAAACGAATCATGAAAAGTGTAGCTTGAGAATTGACCAATTTTACATGTCAAGTTGTGCTATGGAGAAACATCTTCAATTGCGATGAAAAAAAAAAGATGGACACACACATATGAGAAGAATATCAAATGTTGTGGAATTAAAATTCCCTACTTCTCTTCTAGCATAAAATCAAGATTCGTATCAGAAATCAAAGTTCAATTGATGAAAGTATTAATAGAGAATGAGAGTTCAACGTCCAATGATAAGTACATTTTATACACTCATTTATGTCGCAAAACATGGATAATTATGGGTAAATATATTGGAATAGGGCTTAATTCTATATAAATTATGTTTTGCAAGACAATATTGATAAATATGGTGGAATTTAGGAGAAACAATCGAAAATGGACTAAAATGGAAGAAAATCAAAGTTCATGGACCAATGTACAAATAGCCAAAAGATGATCCTAAAGAAGAAACAAAAATGTGAAAAAGTCGAAGACCAATTGAGCGAAAAATGAAGTATTGGAAGAAGAAGAAGAAGAAACGAGAAAAGAGATCTAAGTAATGAGAAAACGGAGTTCAAAAACTAAAAAGCAAAAATTGGATCTTTGCTTATACTATACTATACTATACTATACTGCAGCATAGTATATTTATCCATGCAGTCACATGGTAGCCAATAGGGAAATCTAGGGCTGAAGTTTGTTGAACTATGCTATAACATAGTACATTTTTTGAGGAAATTTCTGATTTTCTTGAATGACTTCAAATCTTACGAAAACAATATTTGGGACTTCTTTTAAAGACTTGGGGTAGCCCAGAAACATATTACTAAGCATTACAACATATAAGAGAGCCTAGAAGATGACAGGAAATATTAAGAGAGATTCAACGACATCAAGATTCATAATTTGGGTGATGTCTATCCTATATAATTCTTGTTTTCTTCTTCATATCATGTTATGCTAGATTTCTTTGTGCTAGGAGAATCATGAACCTTGTAATATGAATTTTTAATTTTTAGTTTACATATTTAACGTTGAAAACACTTTTTGGATTTTGAATGGTTTACATGATTAAATTTTTTCGACAATTATTGTGCACGATCATTGTATGAATTTGGTGACTTATTTTATGCATTCAAAAGATGAAAAATAGAAACGATATAGTATAAATCGTCATAGGGTCCGAGAAAAGATAGAAATGTACCGCTATGCTCTATATGAATTTTTAAAGTATTCATGAAAATTCATCCACTCTTGTACGTTGGCATCCGTCATAGAAATATAGTCGAATCATATATGAGAGTAGATTTAACATTACTCGAGAGAAAGTGATTATTGATTAAAATTGAATATTGATTCTTCAAAATTAAACTGTATTGTCAAAGTGTAGAATTGAAATTAAAGATGAATATTACAAGGAAATTCAGGATCCTAGTACACTTGTCGTTCATTAAAACACATTAACTTGCATTTAACCTAATTTGCATTTAGTTTAGTTAATTCACTCAAAATTGCGTAAATAGATTATTTTTATTATAATTTTGTCACAAACAAATATATCACATTATTCTTGTTTCGGTTAAGGTTGAGATAATTAAAATTGAACTAAATCAATTTTTGTTGGACGATATTTGAACTCACATCCACTTTATAACTTGTTAACGAACCATACACTTGCGGTGATTTATAATCAAAAAATATTTTCGTGAACATCCAATTATCAAGATTCCTACAATCGTAGGAGTTAAAATTGAATCAATGAAAGTAAAAGTAGAGAATGAGAGTTTGACGCCCAAATGTCAAGATTCGAACAATTGTAGAAGTCAAAATTGCATTAATAAAATTATTTGTGGAGAATGAGAGTTTGACGACCAAATACTCGATCAAGACTTCAATAGCAAAAAAGTTTGAAATCTTAAATCTATTTATTTTAACATATTAGATATGTATTCAAAATTATTCAATACTACAATATTCAACAAGAAGATGACAAAGATTTAAACAATCAAAATAAAATATTATTTGCATAAAAAATTTTAGAAGCTATTTTTTTAAAAGTGAAGAACATGCGTGCAAGTCCAAGGCACTAGACAAATTTGTTCACGTATACATACATACATACATACAACGTGAGATTCATTACTCCAATGATAAAAATGCCAACTTCACTCCATTTGTCACGTGGGAGTGGACACTTTCCTCTCGTATTTTACAAGGCTAACTTGATTCGTATATTAGACAAAATATTACCAAATATTGTAACTTACATTTAACGTACCAAATATATATTGTTACTATTTTAAAAAAGGACAATTATCCAAAATCTTTTAAACAAAATGTGATAAAATTATAATTATTAATACTTCCATTTAATTATAAATGTTTCTTTTATTGTTATTGCTAGTAAATTTCATGCTATAAAAAAATGAAAGAAGTGGCAAAGGGATACCCGAGTCATTTTTTATTTCGAACCAAATAATATTTTTAAATAAGATTATTTCAAGAATTTAGGTTATTCAGTTTTAGAAATGCAAATTTTTAAAGAAAAAATTTCATATAAATTGTTAATGTTGAAACAAAAATTGAAATTTGTGATTGTAAACTGTAAGGTGATTGTAGGCTTTTAAATTTATTTAATAGAGAAAAGTTGTCAATATTTTTTGGAAAATTTTACTGTATAATTTATTTTTGTTTTTGTCAGATTTATTTTTTCATTAAATGTGCCTTCTATTTAAATTTTTCATAAACTAGTGGCGATAATACAAAATTGAAATTTGAACTTATGACTCCCATTTCCTCTAATATTATGTTGTATCGTATTGTTTAAAAGTTTAAACCTGATAAAAGTCGATGGCTATCAGTAAAGTTGTCGATAGATTAAGAGGGTTAAGATAGTCGATCTCCAAGATTACCCCTTGATTAATGGTTAAAGGTACAAGAAAAAGGTACCGTCAAAATTGGGAATGAGAATAAAAAAATAAATTAGCCCATTAATGTCCTTAATTACTAGTGCTTAATGACTTGTATTTGTCTGTCAATTTAGGTTATCGTAAACAGTGTTCCATTATTTAAGCACAGTTTTCCAGTAGAGGGACTGGTTTTTGGATTGTTGTCATCTTTAATTTCCCAGAAACCGAGTTTCCTCGTACATGTCTTGTCTATGCACATAATTGATGCAATTCATTTGGAAATGTTTTATTTTTTCTTTTTAGAACATATCCCATTTTCGCCAACCATAGCTTTATTGTCATTGAAAGTTTAAGCTACTAGAAATGAAATACTTATATTTATTTAAATTTCATCTTTTAAACATCTCTTCATGTTGAGATCGAGTTTATATTTTTTAAAATTGACTATTTGAAAGTTTAAGCTATTATAGATATTGGTCGAGTCTATTATTTGAATCTTGTCATTTTTTTCCCTTTCGAATTGTATATTCTTCCTGTTTTCCTAGTATTTTGAGTTTTCTTCTCTTTTATATTTTGATGTTATTTTCAATTTTTTCTTTTGCATTCCATTTTCTTCTTTCTTAATTTTTTGGAATATTTCGCGCTTTTTTTTTCATTTCTTTATAATTATTTTCTTGTATGCATGGATATTATTTAATTTTAGAATGAGTTCGACAAAAACATATTTGCATCATAATCCTAGCTAGGGAAGAAATGAATATATAAACTCAACACGTTGTTAATCTTTACAAGAGAAAGAATGAGTCAAAATGAATGAATAAATAGGTTCATAAGAGTGATACTTGTATATATACTATATTAATTTTATCATCCGTACATTCTCACCTACAAATGATATTATCTTCTTTTTACGCGTATACTATTTGGCCAAAAAAATTGTTCTTATCTTGGAGATTTGCGATCAATGTTTAGATTATCGTATTTTTACGAGACAATTTTTTTTTTTTTTTTGAATCATTCAAAATTTTCAGAGCTTGAATCTCCTTCGAGAGAGTGATACACCGTCTCTTTAAAATTAATTGTTTAAGTATTAAAAATTGGTGGTGGCAGCAGCCATTTCAAGAAGTAATTTAGTTTAGGGTTGAAGCTCTTAACACTAGGAGATGACAAAATTAGTTTAAAGGGTAATGAGGACTGGGTTTAATTCTATATATGGAGACATTGGAAACAGCACCCACGTTCTCCCAATATCTTCTTGCTCATTTTATTTTTTCTTTTAGTGAATAATCTCTCTCACACACCCTTGCTTCTCTATTAAGTACAATTAAAATCAATTTATCTAAAAAATTAAGTTAATGCATTTATTTAAATTTGATCCTTAACATGTTCTCGAGCGTAGATTAAATTCATTATTCCTCAAAAATTGACATGTAAATAATTCATAAATAAGTGACGGCAAAACTTTGAGATCAAAACTAGATGTGAGGGAATTTCGCATATCCAGAATTGAAAGAGGCGATTTCATTCTCAATGATGCCCCCAAGATCGACAAGAACTAATATACAGAAGATCAATCCTCCTTCTCATTCAAAGCCAATTAAACTATCGGGCTTGACGAAGAAATTCATGTGACATTCTCCTAGTAACTATCTCTGAAATCCTTTTGAAAGCTATAGCTCAAGCTATCTCTATATATGCAATGAGTTATTTTAGATTTCCGAATACGAAGTGTTCATTAAATTCATTAGTTCTCAAAAACTCTCAACACACATTAATTTTTATTAATAAGTGATGAAAAACTTTGAGATCAAACTTTTGCATGTGTTAATACTACTTTGAATTAACACATTTATTTGTTTAAATTTATCTTCGACGCACACCTCTTTCTCACATACACAAAAGCAACCACACACCAAATAACAAGTGCCCTATTGACAAAATGTTGTGTATGTACCCCAAGAATAAATATCTCTCTCTTTCTTCTGACACACACATGATGCAGCCACACACCAAATAACAAGTGACCCTATTGACAAAATGTTGTACCTAAAGAATAAATATATTTCCTTCCCTCTCTTGTGACACTCCATAAATGCCCTACAATCCATACCCCAATCCCTCTGTTTCTCTAGACAGGATCAACAAGGATAGAAACAAAGCATCGGATCGAATTCTTCTTTTGTTAGACTAGCCATACTGCGGTTTTCATAACCATCGATCATTTCGTGTAGACAATCATGGTAGGGTTTTTTTCCATTAAATTCTCCGTTTTTCTTATATTTAATTTTTTATCTGAACTGGGCTTTGATGATATGATGTGATCAGGGAAATCAGAAGCCTGCATGGTTGAAAGCTCTCTACGTGCAGAATTTTTTCGTGCCTTGCTCAATTCATGAAACTGCAAAGAAAAATGAGAAAAATATTTGCTGTTTGGATTGTTGCACAAGTATTTGCCCCCACTGCGTTCTTTCTCATCGTTGCCATAGGCTTCTGCAAATTCGACGTTATGTGTATCACGAAGTCGTTCGATTAGAAGATCTCGAGAGGCTTGTCGACTGCTCGAATATTCAGGTTATATAGCTGTTCTTGCTAGGAAAAACTAATTTGAGATACGTGTTTTTTGTTTGATAAAATTCATATTTCTTGTAACAGTCCTACACTATAAATGCTGCAAAAGTGGTGTTTATAAAAAAAAGACCTCAAAACAGACAGTTTAAAGGGTCTGGAAATTATTGCACTTCCTGTGATAGAAGCCTCCAAGAACCCTTTATCCATTGCTCTCTAGGCTGCAAGGTAATTAAATCTCTCTCTCTCTCTCTCTCTCTCTCTCTCTCTCTCTCTCTCTCTCTCTCTCTCTGTGTTAGAGAGGCGGTATATCAAATTGTAGTACTTGTTTTAAGTCTAGTCGCTAATTATTTACGAAGATTGTGTGCATATTAATTAAGTTTAGATGAAAACATAAATCCGACGTGGCCTAAATGTTTCAATGAATAAATTTATCCCCTCTCAAAAAGTTCAATTTTTCGATAAAATGATGCAGCAAATTAACCTAGAATGATTCAAATTGAGTATATATAGCCATGAAGGAGTTATCAATATTTTTCAAAACCAACCCATATAACCCCCGTTTGCATAATTGTACATGAGTCACGCGTTAATGTTTTATAGAGAGAATTAGATAACATTGACTCCGTTTTCGATATTCCCATCCTTAATTTGCTTCAATAGCCACAAAGCTTACACTTTTCACTAATTACGACGATTCATCATGGTCTCTTTCCTCCTCCCTTTTCTACTCACTTGTAGCAGTTAAGGTTATGTTCATTGTACCGTCGATTATATTGTCCATTACTGTGTACCACGCTTAGAGTAAAATTATACAATCAAGACCCTTCCACACGTGCAGAAATATACTAAACTTGTGATATACTTGCATTTCTTGACAGGTTGATTTTGTTCTTAGACACTACGATGGCCTCTCTCCTTTCCTAAGAGTTTGCAAAACTTTGCAACTTAGTCCAGATTTCTTTATCCCTCAAGACATAGGAGATGATGAAATGACAAACGAAACCCAACATTCTACTATTGTCGATAGTGCAACCGATGATCATAATCAGCATTCTTCATCAGACGGCTCAGAGAACACAAGCTTTGTTTGCACTGATTATGTCAAAAAGAAGAAAAGCACTGGATTATATGTCTGTGGAAGATTATCCAATAAGATAATTCCAGAAGAGGACATGGCTACAAGTATGATCAGTAGAAGAAAAGGCATTCCTCATAGATCACCTCTGTGTTAGGGCAAAGAAATTAACATAGCTTTTTACGGGAAAAAAAAAATGAATTTCTTATGACATTTTTAGTCAATTATTAATTACTTGGTCGGGGTGTTTTGTCTTAATGGCATCACGTGTGTTTCCCAATTCCCAAGTTCACAGTTTTGTACAATTTTTCGGCCTTTTTGAAGTTTGAAAGTTTGACCAGTCAAAATCAATCAGTTTGAGATTACATCTCTAAACAAAAGACTGATATATTGGAATATCACCTAACTCTTAGGCCTGTTTGATAGGTTAGTTGGAAATTATTTTTCATTTTTCAAATTATTACATATTTGATTAGTCAAAAATTCCATGTAATTGATTTTCTACCTAAAGCCTCATGTGACCCCCTTTTCTTCATTTTCATTCAATTGGTTTTCTTACTACTTTGGTGGGAAAATAGTTTTCCAACTTTTTTTTTGGACAATAGAAATAAATTATATCCGAAATTGTAACAAATTATATCTTTTTAGTGGACAATTTTCATGCAAAACAAAGTCAAAAGATCCAAAATTTCAATATTTTTCACCTGAAAAATTATATTAATCAAACACAATTAATTAACAATTTTCAGGAAAATAATTTTAGACAATTTAATTTCCCAGAATTCATTTTCTTTCCACCCAAATTTCATTTTTCAATCAAATGGACCCTTACATGAATTCCATTTAACAGTAACATAGGAATGTTTCCATTTATCGTCGGAGGTAACAGAGCCAGAAATGTAGTTTGGAATGGATAAGTAGTTGATCATGTCACTTCCAACGAGTGAAGGTGGGGTTAAGAGATGTACCCCACGGTACCAATTGTTTAAGCTGGGTTTGGGGGAGTTCCATCAATGTGACCATGTAAATCCAGTCTGAAAAGGAGAAAGGAGAACCGTACTTTCCAGGGGAAGTAGTTGGACGAGGTAAGTTTGAGAGGTAGTTGGGTGGATACATGTAAATCCAATGTGTGTTCGGCTAGGGGGTGGTTTTGTCGGCGGCAGTACGATCGTCCGTCATGAAGAAGTATTGGAGGAGACAAAAAAGAAAAAAGAGGATATCGACATTCGAAAGCAGCTTATTGATTTAGAACTCATGAGATAAAGAGATCCGATACCATGTAGAGGTTTACAAAAAGTTTTAAGAGAAGGAATATTTTTACACGCTGACAATCATGTTGTTATGTACACATATTTATACCATGCAAAGTTTGTTCAAGCTAGACACATTAAAATTTGAATTATGGTAAAAGAATACAAAGTGATGGCAGTAATCTAAGTTCCTGTTCGGATTTCATTATTTCCAAAATATATTTTTTCAATACTCATTTTCAGTCATATATTTTTCCATAAAATAATATTATACATAAATTCAAAACATTTCATTATTTTTTTAACTACACATTTTTCAAAAAATCACTATTTCAAACTATATTTTCTCCCAAAATCACATTATAGCCCGTTTGAGCCCTTTTT
This sequence comes from Fraxinus quadrangulata, assembly GCA_903798255.1. Classification (NCBI taxonomy): domain Eukaryota; kingdom Viridiplantae; phylum Streptophyta; class Magnoliopsida; order Lamiales; family Oleaceae; genus Fraxinus; species Fraxinus quadrangulata. The sequence continues at coordinate 70,283 of CAIGRB010041853.1, forward strand.
TGTCCAAAATACATTTTGAAATAGTATTTTGATGAATGAAGCATGATTAAAAAATAAGAAAAAAAATTTGGATTTATATGTAATATTATTTTAATGAAAAATATGTGGTTGAAAAAAAAAATGTAATTTAAAAATAATGAGAACCAAACTAGGGAAATAAACAATCCAAATTGGATGATGATAAGACTCGGTTGTTTCTCGAGATGAGGTTCGGGGCCAGTGCTCGACAGGACCCAGATGGTGATCTCATGGTTATAAATTTTCAGCTTGTCATATCCTTTACATCGTTACATTGTTATGTACTAAGGGAAATGATGGTTGTACATCATGCTGTACAAACATGGTGTACATGTAGCAATTCTCATGTACTATTTAGATATATTAGTCGATAAAATTTTTGAAAATCTGAGGATAATCATCTACAAATTAAAATGCAGTATCTATAAAAGGATAAAGGATCTGTTGTCCATGAAATTGAGAATTGAAACTATTTTGAATGACCTTTGGGAGCGGATACCTTTGGGCTTATGTGTTGCTGTTTTTGGGTTGTTGGGAACAGGGATATGGGTATTGGGTCTGAACATTCCATATTAATAGTGGGCTTTGAATGGACTTCGATTCTCTTTTTTGGAGTTAGGGAGTCTGAGCTCTTACGGCCCTACTTATTTTGTTTTTTTGTTGGGCTCTTAGAGAATTTGACCTTTACCCTTCTGGGCTCTTAAAGCCCATTTTCTTGTTGGAAACTTTCACAAAATACCTAAAAAATTGAACTATTTTTCATTTTATTGTCCAAGATATTTAATTTCTCAAAATACTATTTTCACATTTGTAATAATCGTTATTATTATTTTTCTTCGTATCACAAATGTAAGACTTGTAATAATTTATATTATATGTGAATGTCATTATCACTGCAGTTATTGCCAACATAAAGACTACATCTCCTAATCGTCGCATCTCACCATGATCTACTCATTCTACCACTTCAAACACCACCATTGTCATCAAGCGAATCCGAAACACATCTGCACAACCCCCCACTGGAGCGCACAACCACGACTACCAAAGGTCAAGCCAAAAATTGAGTCCCTGTTTGAGTTTCATTCTATAAAAAATCATTTTTCTCAATTCATTTTTAATCACACATTATTTCAATAAAATAATATTTTCCATCACATCAATAACTTTTCCTTACTTTTTAATCATATATTTTCCATCATATCACTATTTAAAATACATTCTTTCCTCCATAATATTTATCAAACACACCCATAATAAATGCACTTCATATATACAAAATAAATTGGGGCCCATTTACCCATCCAAGTAAAGTAAAATGATGATAAAATCAGACTTGTTAGATGAAGCAAGTTACATGATGTGGATAATAAATTGATAATGTAGATAAAG
>CAIGRB010041856.1:9047-28375 GCA_903798255.1 Fraxinus quadrangulata
CAAATGGTTTGGTAATTCCTCATGAGGGGTTGAGTCGAGATAATTTTGAATCAAAGTTCAATAAAATTTAGTTTGTATGATGAAATTGAGTTATTAAATAAAATAAGCAGACGATATACAAATTGTTTAGTAAAATTTGATTTGTAAGATGAAATTGGGTTACTAAATAAAATAAGCGGAAAACGAAATAAAACTCAAATAAATAGAAACAAATTGTCACATTTATAAACAAAGAAATGTCCTTTCACAGTGGCAAAAGAGTGCAATTGCAAATGGCCAAAGATTGGTTATTAAGGTCTTGGCACGTGCCAAGTCTTCTAGAAGGTATTTCTCTTTCACTCCCCAAAGGCCACACTTTCGAACCAGATACAGTGCGAGGCTGGGTATTGTGGGCCCAGATTTTTTTACCTTATTTTCAAAGTTGGTGTGTGGCCCAATGTCGTGTACGAATTAGACCTTAGTTCAGTGACAGGGTTCGATAAATGGTCGAGATCTAAAAAAGGTTAAACCCTAACATTGAGGGTCCCCACCGTCCCGTCCCTAAAGTATTGTGGAGGAGGTAAATCGCGAGATGTGCCTCATCAGGTCAGGGTATAAGAGCTGCCATATTGGTGCTCACAAAGAGTCCAATCACAAACCTTGTAAAAGGCAGGAATCGAACCCTCACACTGTGGTTGCCAGCTCAGCAGAGACTACCTCACTCTTGTTCTTTGCACCACTGAGCTATGCCCGGGGGGCCTTTGCACCCCTTTTTCATATAGTAGGAGTAGGATAGGAAAGAACATGTTGTCGGGTACACATGGCAATAGTTTATTGAAACATCCATATCTTGAGAAATAGAGCTACTACTAACAAAACTATAAATACATTTGGTAGACAAACAGTATATCTAAACACCCAATTGAAAACACGAAATATTCATTGTTTTTTATTTATTTATTGAGATTTAAAAGTTCTAGGTCAAAACATTAACTTTCTAACATAATTCTAAAACATGAAAAAAGGTCATGATGTATCAAGGGTCTCATTAGAATAATGCATATGAAAATGAGATGTTATAACGTACTAATTATTTCAATATAAAGTTGAAACGTGGTCTAAAGTGAAAACTCGAGGAATTGCAACATAACAAAAGTAGAATGTGCAACATTATTAAAAAAATTAAATATAATCAAAATCTTTTTCACTAGATTATACGGTCTATAATTCCTCCATCCCTCATGACCCCTTCAATATGCAAGATAATAATATGTATAACGAGTATGAAATACTTAATAAACAATGTCGGCAGTATTCGATGATAATATCAATATTAAACGACGTAAACAATTGTAACGTCTTATCAATGGGAGTAATCGGACCTTTGAACGGGATCTTACTTCAACTTGTCGATAATATTATCATGCCCGAATTCTAACTATAAACCCAAATATCCCAAAGGACCATTAATTTAATCATGCAAATACTTTGAAAACTGGTTACGTCAAAAATTGATTTAGCCCATGCTTGACAACCCTTTTGTAGGTAAATTGAAATTTTTAATAGTGATTTTTTTAGAGAATGCNGCCCCTAAAGTATTGTGGAGGAGGTAAATCGCGAGATGTGCCTCATCAGGCCAGGGTATAAGAGCTGCCATACTGGTGCTCACAAAGAGTCCAATCACAAACCTTGTAAAAGGCAGGAATCGAACCCTCACACTGCGGCTGCCAGCTCAGCAGAGAGTACTTCACTCTTATCCTTTGCACCACTGAGTTATGCCCCGGGGGGCAATAAATGGTCGAGATCTAATTCGAGAGATCGATAAATTTATGTGAATCGTGATTTACTACGTCGCCTATTATTTTAATCTTATCTTTTTTGTAGTAAACAAGGGGCCGTGAACCACAATTGACAAGGATGTGAAAGTAATGTTGTACCACTATCACAACTTGTTGATTTACTTCATTAGTGGAATATGCAATAATACACTAGAACGCTCAAGCTGAAAAGCTTAAAAGCCACGCATTCCGGAACTTTATCAGTTTTAATTGAACTAATGAAAAATATTATTCGAGTCAAATTCAAATCGTCTTGAAAATTTGTGGACTAGATCGACCAACGAATGTTTTAAAAAAAGCGAAATTTATCAGTAATAGTACGATGCTTTAGTAATGGAGTTGACCATGCCGATCATCACGGATCAATGGGATTAAAAATTGAACCTCGCATGTCCCACCATAATTGATGGGATTGGTTTCGATTTTATATTTTTTAACGATCTAGATCATCCTAGCCCAGTGTGACAACTTATTTTGACATAACTACGTTAACGTATGATGCTACTAAGATTTGATCCACACGATTTTAGTGTGACTTCAAAATCTTGTATTCTTTTGTTAGAGTTGAAACATGTTGAGGGTCTCTCATCAACTATATAACTTAGATGGAAGGGGAAAATGAAGTGTCGGAGGGCTTGGTCAATGTCGAAAGTAAACATAAAAAAAACAATGCATACGTTTCTTGTGAGAAATTTCCAATTAAACAAAGAAATTAAAGTTGAGATGAGGATAACGAATTTGGATGAATTTGGTTGGCTTTCTTGTCACATGCGTAGGCCTGAAGTTGTGTCCAAACAATTTATTTCATATAAATTAAATAATTGAAAATTGGTCAATACACTAACTAATTAAGTAGCATACGATCTCTATCAATTGTTTTGATATAAAGACGGACAGACTTTTACACCAGATACATGGTCTTGAAACATTGGATTTTGATCATTTGTTTAGACAAAATTATAACCCACTTGTTTGTAATTGATGGAGAAGTTCCAAGTAATCTATTCAAAATTATTTAGGCATAACCTTAAAATTTTATTTTTTTCGAACTCGTTTTTAATCATACAAATAATTATGTACGTCAACCCATAACTTTTTTACTTTTCAATCACGCATTTTTTAAAAAAAAAAAAATCACAAAAATTATTGTAAAAAAATCTACATCAAATACGTCATAAATTTCAGAGTCTATGTTAACCCTCTTAAAAGGGCTAGTCCAAACTTTAGATTTTACTATATTTATTATTGTTTTCATATTTAAACTATGTGAGGTTTTTTTAGGACAAATGGTGTGGGGTTTATGAGAGAGCCAATCTTAAAATTCAATTGTTTATATAGGTTTTACAGAGATTGAGTTATTCGTTCGAATTTTTTAAACTTTACTATCGTATTGAGATTAAAAGATCTATTTTAAAAAGTTAGCCTCATTCTATTAATGGTAAAAAAACAAAAAAAATAAAAAAGATCATTATTTTTATATTTAAAAATGCAAGAAGAATAAATTAAATTGAATTATCAACACATACGTCAACTATAAAAATTTAACGGCATACAAGAAGAAGTTATATAATATTAAATCATTTGAAAAATAAAAAAGGTAGAGTAAGTCGGTCTTATGATTCACTAAAGTGACCGTTTGGTTTAAATAATGGTAGTCGATTTTTTATTTTATTTTATTTTTTTTTTAAATAATGGTAGTCGGTTTTACATTTTAGAAGTTTACTCGTGTTAACTGACAACCAAATGCCAAATGCCGAGTGACAAATATATTAAAATTTGTAATTCCATCTTAAATTGTTAATATTTTTGAGAACCATAGCACAAAGTCTTATACATTGGTCCATATTTTAGTATTTAATCAATTGAGTTTATCTCTAACATGTCCCTCCAGATGGTGGCTCATTTGAGCCAATTAATTTTGAAATACGTATACTCAATTTTTAGTTTTAATCGAATAGAATTGCTATCAAACTTATTAAGAAAGTACCCCGCGCGCGCGCACACCCCCCTTAACACACTCATTTAAGATGGTGGCTAATTTGATCGAACCAATTTTGAAGTTCGCTGCATATTTTTTGAGTTTTAATTTAATCGAATTATTCATTGAAACTTAATTAACTTGATACTATATTAAAATTTGAGGTACCATCTTAAAATGTCAACATTTTAAATATGAGTAATCAAAAACCCTATATATTAATTTATAATGCAATATAAATAAATTAAAACACTGAAAAGACATACTTTCAATGTAAAATCAAATAAAAAATTAACTGGTTTTCTAAAAGTTTGTGCCGGTTTGTTATACAATTGAGCTCAAACACATCATATATTTGAGATTGGTTTGAAATCATTTAATGGGTAATTACTACATTCTTACCTTTTAATATTATTGTGAAAAATATTCTTATTTTTGACTATTTCACCCTTATTTTCATATTTCATTATGTAAAATATCATTTTCTTCTATTTTCTTAATTACAAATTATGAAATGACGAATATACTCTCCTATTTAAATAAAAAAAAATTAATTGTGATTATAATCTCAATTTTTTTTTTAAAAAAATACAATCTAATCCCAAATAAATTATTTATTTAATTAAGCTATCTTCCCGTTTGACCAAAAAAAAAGGGTTGTTGAAACTTAAAATTAAGATTTCCTCTTAAACTCTCAAAAAGTAAGATTTAGCTTAATCAAACATTTTTTATTTGTTTTTTTGGAATTACTCATTTTTGAACTGACATCTATAAGTTTAGGTGTGCAGTTAGTCCCTTGAAACAAAATCCATTTTACTTTGTAACTAATCGAGTCAAACTATTTTACCACAACATAGTAATTTTTTGACAAGTTCAATAAAATTGAAACATACGAAAAAAATAACTAAAACGTATATTTCAGAAAGTCACATCATATATTGTAAGTGAAGACTTTGAAAACACAATTTACGATCAGATGCCTTGAAAGAGAAAGAAGACATGGGATGTCATTTCAACAATGTATAATTTCGAAATTTGGTTGGATTGGACTGAATTGAACCGATTGAGATATTGTTTATTCTTTCTTTAATTTTTCTTTAATAAAAATCACCTCGTTCAAAAATTTGTATTCTTCAGAAAGTAATAAAAATAATTGTTTTCAATATGATTTAACATGTCAACTGTATAATTTTAAAAGATTTTGGCAGTATGCAAATTGTAAAGCATACAATTACTCACCTATTCATGGAGAATATTTTACACATGATAGAGAGCATCTTTATTTTTAATAAAAAAAATTAACTGGTTTTTAAAAGTTTGTTCCGGTTTGTTATACAATTGAGCTCTAACATTTCACCTTATCTTTCATTTTTTGACAATTTCACCCTTATTTTTACATTTCATCGCGTTGCAACTAAGTCCCGATGTTTTTTAAAAAAATGCAAACGAGTCCTAAATAAATTGTTTATTTAATTAAGCCATCTTCCCATCTAACCAAAAAAAAAAAAGGTCCTTTTAACACTAAAAAATTGTTCAATTTCTCACAAGTCGCAGAAAAAAGCTTCATAAATTTTCATGGCATCTACATCTAGATGGCCATGCCATGACAGTTGCTAACGGGTGGGTGGACCATTTATTTTGGATAAGAATTCAAGACATTTTCTTCACATGAAGAATATCGAAAAAAGACCATCAGATCATGGGACAATAATACTTTCTTTACTTTGGTTCGATCCTATCAATAATCATATAAATATGTTCTGATAACAGTAGCATCATTTCTCTAGCTACTCTCATAGAGAATTTTATTGTTTGAATATAGTCGTTGCTTCTTTTAGAGAAAAATAAATAAATTGCAAGACCCCTGAATCTCCTATAACGTTGTTGGAAAATTTTTCAAATAAAAAATGATGTTGGAAAGTGTAAGGGCTCGAAATAAGCTTACAAGAAGTTTGGGGCTTAAGAGCGCAAACTTTGTAAGTGACTAAAATGTTAATTTGAACTAAACATGTTTGACAAACATTAGAACAAAACTTTTTTTTTCTCAAACTCATTTTCAACCACACATTCTCACAATAAAATATTTTATAAGTAAATTCAAATTTTTTATTACTTTTTAATCACACATTCTTCAGAAAATAATTATTCAAAACTCATATTCTCCAGAATAACTCATTTTAATGTTAATTTAGATTTTGATGAAATTTAAGTCCTTTTCAATTCAAGTGTTCCCAATTAATAAATTTTAATAAAATTCATTAAAATTTATGTGTCCTCAATTGATATTTTAATAAATTTCAATAAAATTCTTTAAAATCTACGTATTCTGAATAACTCGTGAATTTATAAGAATTTCGTTAACATGAGAATTTTAAAGTTGGATAGATTTTAAACTATATATATATAACTCTTTGTAAAAAATCACAATTTTTAATGAAACTCGTATGAATTTTGTGAAAATCTATTGAAATAAAGAAAATTCAATAAAATTTATAATTTTTTTAAAATTTATCAAAATCTCAGTGGAGTACACTTTCGTAAACTTTAAAATTGCACACAATTTTTAAGGTAGTTTAGTCGTCCAACTTCAAATAGCTTAGAAGTTGCATGTAATTGTAATGTTCATATTGGCTGTTTCGATCACTTGAGAATCTGAATTCACATATTAAAATAGAATGAGAACTCAGTACTTCTTTTTTAAAGATTGAGGATTCATTACTACACTACGTAAAAANTTATCAATAAATATGAATTACTTCTATTTAAAATCATTATTCATTGTAGAAGTATATTAAAAAATAAATAAATAAAACTTATTGTTCCAACTATACTAATTACATTTTTAATTTTTTGGATCTTGAATAAGAGCAAGTATAATTTACATAGTTTAAAAATAGTATTTAGAAATTAAAAATAAATTATAAAGCTTTTTTTTTTTTTTTGTTGCGGTTAATAACCCCCTCAAACTATTTTGTTGTACACTTTAATGAAATGGATCAATTTCTATTGTGAATAGATCAGGTGAAAAAAATCAGCCTAATAGCTCAAAATTGGATAATTGACTCAAAACATCCTTCTCCTTTGCATGTTCTGCACAAATTGTCTCTATATTCAATTTTATCTTCACCCTCAAATCTATCAAAAGAAAGCAAATGGTGTTTGTTTACCCATTTTTTGTAATGGTCACGTGGACAATAGATGTCTGGTCCACTCGCATCCACGCAAGCAGATTACAACACGTTTTGACCAGAGATTTGGTTGGAAAAGGTTAGTGTTTATGGACGTGAGAGATGCTCTACGATCCGAGATAAAAATGTTCGAGAATTGATAATATGATCAAATGTGATTGCATATTTAACTAACAATCACAAACAACTCAACCAAAGTGAAAATAATCTAAAGTCAAGTAAATAAATATAGAATAAGCAAGAGAGAAGATCGGGAGTGGTTTGAAGTGTGAAGTGTTGCATTAGATTCAAATGCTTCAAGAATTGCTTATTTATAGAGTTTTGGTCGAAGTAGTAGTCGTTGGATAAGAATCGTGTGGCTTCATCTACCAAGTCGAAATCTCACATTACTAGTCTACTATACATTTAATACATTGACAATTAGTCACCACCCTATACCCTCGGGTGACAATTTTGACATTTATTATTATAAACGTTACAGTAATCATTCCTAAAGATTGCGTGTAGATCCTCTAAAAGACAGCAAGGGTTTCAACCAAGGGGAGCTTCAGATTGGAGCGAGAGCTTCAGCCAAAGGGAGCTTTGTATTGGAGGTCTTCGGTGACAAGAGCTTCGAGACGAGAGCTTTGACTTTTTCTTTAACTTTTTATATTGTGCTTCAACTTCAAAGCTTCAACTACTTAGATAGCGTTTCGGCTCATGTCTTCAGCCATTTGCCTACATTTCGGTTTCAAGGCTTCGACCACTTACATAGTGCTTCGATTTTGAGGTATAGACTTCTTCTTGAGCCTTGGTTTTGAGGATTAACAATAGTCCCCCCAAATTCATATATGATTATTTATGTCATGTGTGGACTTCTTATTTTGAAAAGTAATATTCTGATGTGGCACGTCCTTTGCTTGACTTGATGGTTCCGCCTGCTATTATACTTTCATGCAAAGCCTTTAATTTTTGTAGACGCCTTAATTTAAATATTGAGTTGTTCTGAGGAGGCTGAAATGATTTAGTTTGGCTGAAATTTGATGTAGAGACGAGGCTCTCAAGTGCTAAAGTAATGCTTTAAGCCCATGTTTGAGCCACATTCTCATTTTTCTACTCATTTTCAACCACACATTCTTCAAAAATATTATTTTTCGTCACATTAATAACTTTTCCTTATTTTTCAACCACATATTCATCATCACATCACAAAAAAATGGATTCTCTCCTAAAAAATGTGCATCAAACACACTCTAAATTGCTGAAATTTGATGTTTATGCTGAAGTAGAGATTAAGCATTTTTTAGGGTCATCTTCGAAGATTTGAATGTAAGCTCATTTTTTTACGCTCCATTCAGAAGCGTTCACATTTCCCTGCATGGTGGATGCTTCATCTATACAGAGACTTCACCCACGATGTTCAGCTTCATCCATGTGAGGGAATTTTCACAATAGCCTAATTAAAGACGTGATTTAGATAACATGCCTGCTTACAAATCATAAGTGATATACAACTCTTTAAATAAGGGAAAAATCATATCCCAGCTATTAAGTATGCAACAAAGCAATTTTCAGACATTAAGTTTCAAAATTCAAAAGTCGGGTTTCTATTTTAATTTTAAATAATGATATTATCAAATTAAATTATCTAGCTCCACCCCACCCCATCCCACCCCACCAAACAACCACCCCTACACAGCTTCAGCATCCAACATCAAACCTATCATCGACTTCTTCAGCAACGAATGAACATCGGCGACGACTGGTCATGTTCTTCATTCACAACTCAGCAGGCATAATTTAAAATTGGAAATTGGAAAACAACTCCTTCTATAAGAAATCTCGTTAATTGAATTTTTAACCAATTCGGATAACCGAGGTCGAAGAAATCAATGGCATGTGACTAGATCTCTTAGATATGTGACATGTGACTTGAGCCATTGGTTTGTAGCCAAATTTCTTGAATCTATGACCAATGACTTAAGCACGTGACATATGACATATGACCTGATTCAACGGCCCATGAACAAATCTCTTAGATCCGTGACTTGTGACATGTGTCATGTTACATGTGGCCATGACTGATCTAATGGCAGGTAAACAAATCTCTTGGATCCGTAACCATGATCTATGCATTTTAACATGTGACTTGTACACTTTAATAGGTCACATATTTAAGAGATTTGGTCGCAGAAACTTAATCGACTGTGAACAACCCCAACACAGCACCACAGCCACCACATGTACCACCATCTGTACCACCACCATCACCACCACCACCACCAGAACCATTAGTTTTTTATCAATCCAAGAGCAGACTACCAATTTCGAGTCTTTAGCAAACACAAGAACACAAAACAAGAAGATTATCTCAAACTACCCAAGTCTCTGCCACCACCTAAAACCCACAATTACCACCACCGTTACCTTTACCGCAAATTAAAAACCATCACCACACTGAATTATAACCAGTTATATGCAGCCACAATAGAAGACGTAAAGATTAAATTTCAAAATTGAAGTCTGAATAGGCAGTGTCATCTCATAGCAGCAAAATCTACAGCCGAAAAACACTCCTTCATAATGACGAGCGCTCAATCGCCAAAACACAGTGAGTCGACGAACTGGCAGTTCAACCGCCAGTTCGTCGACTCACTGTGTTTTGGCGATTGAGCAGTGCTAATTGAGCTTCATTGGATCAAAGCACCGTCAGGTTCACACAAATGAAGAGGGACCATTAATCGATGATAAGAGAAATGGAATGGGTCGAAACAATGTGTGGGGGAGTGAAAGATGAGAGAAGGTCATTTTGATTGAATACCTGATTTTTGCTCAATTAAATTTCATACCTAATTTAATAATAGCAATCTTTAAACACCTGCTTTAGTGTAATTTCCACTTTATATAAATAGACAAGCATATACATGAAGACATCTTTTATATAAAAAGGCAAGCACACACATAAAGACATCTTTTATATAATACACTCCTTAAAGGTTATAAATTACTAAAATAAGATAAGGATATAAATATATTACACAAAATGATCTCCTATTCATAGTGGACAAGAGTTATAATGCCAACCGACTGATGTGACTTTGCCACGTAAACATATCTAATCTTTTTTATTTTGAAAAGTCAAAGAAAGACTGCTTGAACGCTGATATGTAAACGCCATATCAACAAGGGAAAATTGAGTGTGCGGAACTACTGGATCAATTTCGTTTCTCCATGATATGTAGACGCAATATCGGATACAACGTCAACGCCATATCAGCAAGGGGTGCTTTTTAGTTTAGTCATGTGAACACCCATTTTTCACATAAGCCCAAGTTATTTTCCATTCACCAAAATATCCTGTTAAGATTAAAAGACAAAAATACCATTAAATATGTTATACAATTACATAAATATTGTTTTGTTTAAAAGATAATAAGACCCTTTCAGTTACAAAGTAAAAATCAAATACTTTCCACTTAAAATTTCGAAGTCAAGTCACTTTCAGTGATAAAAACTCGTTCATTTTTCATCCGTTTCAACCTTAAAATCGCATAAATTTATCAAACATTCAATAAGGAAATATTATTTATAGTCATCAGTTCGAATTGGTAAGTATATTTATGTATATTTAATTTCAATTTCGCTAAATTAGTATATGGTTTTAATCGTTAAATCATATTTCGACATAAGTTGATAAATTTTTACATTTCTTAAATGGATCTCTAATTGTTTTAAGCAAAGATGAGAAAAATAATTCATCTGCATATATATTCTATCACACAAATTCATAGTCATCCATTAAAAGATTGGCCCAGCCATCTGGGTACGAAGAACAATTGGCCTAGCCATCTGGTCTGGCTGTTAGCAAGCAGCTCGGCCCAACCGACCCAGACCTTTTTTTTTTTGCCATTATCAAATTTTTTTTAAAAAATCTGTTTTGTAATGCAGATATGGGATTAGCTGCAGTCTTGATTTGTTACTATGGTAAATTTGAAATGAATGAAAATGATCAATGGATTTGGAAATGGACGAGTGAAAGACCTGGTGCTGTTGAAATTGTAATAACGTCAAATATATCATATGCAGAAATGTACCATGATTTACAGAACAAGCTTAGCATTGATCCCTTCCAATACGATATGGAATTGAGATTTTTATTCAATGAGCATACATCCATTTCAATTCCCCAGTAAAGGCTACATTTGAAACTGAAATGAATGTTCTGATTAAATTGAACTAAAATCGCACAACTCCTATTTATGTAACTTTAGTGAGTAAGAATGTCTCATAGAGTAAACACGAAGATTTCGATGGAAGATATTGCAATGTGAATTATTTTTTGGGACACATCGAAGATAGCTCGTGAGGGTGATGTGGTTATTCTCGAGACAGTTGTTCATCACCATGATATCACTGTTACGCACAGGATTCCCTCGATAATTCAAGACAACGAGAATGAAAATAAATCAACAAATGAGAATTTAATTGTTTTATCTCATCAGAGACATAAGTGAGGTGAGAACTCACAGGTTGGACCGTGTGCACGGTCCTCTAATTGTTAACTTATGATTCCCAATGAAGAAGATTTGCATATCGAAAAACTTTTTGGAATGAAGATAAATTTGTAGGAAACTGTGCACTGGATTACATTGAAATACAACTTTGAGTTTGAAGTGAAGAAATCAAACAAGTTGACGGACATAATTATTTGAGTTGACGATAGTTGCCGTTGGTGTTTGCGAGCGAACGAAGGACACAAATGACTTCTTTATAGTTCACAACTATATATGTGAACATACTTGCAATTACTCCTATTTAATCTTCGATCACCATTTTATGCTACGAATCTACTATTGGAAACTTTCAATTAAGTCCCCATGTTTCGTTCTTCGGCATATGACAATCGAATAATCTTCCGTCCAATTTTTAAACTTACAATTGCTTCCAATTGCTCATATTTAATCTTCGACCATCGTTTTCTATTTTGAATAAGCTATTATAAAGTTGTAATTAGGTCCCCATAATTTGTTTTTCACCATTTCACAATCGAAGTCTTTCGTTCGATTTTTAAACTTACATATTGTTTGTCTTTCGTTCTATTTTTAAACTTTCGGGTATTTAAACAGTTAAATATGCTCAAAATTAAATATACAATTACATTAAAACACGAGTCACAATTAAATAAATAATATGTACATTTTTTAATACAATATTATACAATGTATTACGGATCAATATTATATTCATACAAATCATACGCTAGCTTCAACATCTACCTATCTATCTAAGATTGGTTAATTGTATCAACCTTATATATTTAAATATTCTATATACGTGATTGTGAATATAACACAATCACCCCTGCAAATAAATAATAATATATTAGTTCGATAACATATAGTTAAAAACTAAGTTTTCAACAACATAATTCATCAACTTTTATAAATAGTTTTTAACAACATAATTCATCAACTTTTATAAAAATCTACTAAAAATCTGATTTTAATCCACATCAAACAAATGTTAAATGTTAACTTTCAACCTGTGTTTGCCTCATTCTTTTAAAACCTTTTTTTTCTTCATACTCATCGTCAACCACAGCACACGCAATATAATATTCTATAGATAAATCCAAAATTTTTCCTTACTTTTTAATCACACGTTCTCCAAAAATTCACTATTCAAAACAATTTTTTTTTTTTTTCAAAAAATGACCACCAAACAGGGACTTAATGTTTCATTTGTGCGGCTTAATGTCTCATTTGTGCCTTGAATGCTGGAGGCCGATGATGATGGCTGGAGGTTTAACATTTAATTTTTTTTCATCGAAGTTTCTATGATTATTTAACTTGTTCTTCTAGGTTTTTAATCATGGGATTATGGAATTGTGACCATCTTCAACACGCTTTTTAGGTTTTATGTAAGTTTATGTTTAAAATATTTGACTTGTAAAAAGAAAAAAAATCACCATTCTACACAAGTAATTCTATGAGAAACGCTTAAAATCTATTTGACATGGAAAATCTCAACTCCTTTTTTCATCGCATCGGTAAATGAGTCGCAATGCTCTAACTTGATCCTTCAATAAGGTAATTATGGCAAAGAATTAAACTACTTGTATACCGAAAGTATACACATTGATTGACACATACCTATGTGTCAAAAATTTAACAATTGATTGAAAAAGGTGCTATCAAGATCAATATACCAAAATATGTCAACTCGCATGGATGTAAACAAATGTGTCAACCATTATATACATGTACCATGATTCTTATGGCAATAACCAGACTTGCAATTTTTAGAATGTAAAATGGGGCATTGCTATTATGATGGCTTCTTACTGATACCTAAAGAAACAAGTAAAATCATAACAAATCATCTCGTATTTGTATATTGTTGAGCCTATTTGAGCCTCATTTTTTTAGTAATGCATTTTAGAATAGTAGATTGATAGAAAATATGTAGTTAAAAAATAAGAATTTTTTTTGAAAAATTTACATGTATTATTGTATTAAAGAATGTATTAATGAAAATAAGAAAAAAAAATATATTTTAAAAATAATGGGAATGTAAGAGGGTTAAAAAATAGAATTTCCAACTTCCTTTTTTCTAGGCAATCTCAACAGACGAGGAAGATTTATGAATGCAGAGGATATGTGGTGGTGATGGAACATGATATAACATTTATATTGCCCTCTGACAGAAATATAACTTTAAAATGAATTATTTTGATTCAACCCTCTCCCTTTGGACTAGTCTACTTGAATTAGAATTATCCATTCAGAATACCCTTTAATCACACAATACCCATAGTTTTTTTTAATTTCTTTCGTGCCTCGCCATTTAAATTAAAGTAGTGTTGGCCAATCTCTGGTAGAAGAGAAAGTTCCATCCAATAATTTAACCCCTATTAGGTGAGAATTAAAATCAGAGTTTTAATAAATTTTAATAAAAATTAATGAAATTTGTAATTAATAAGTTGTAAATTCCAATTAAATATATGATTAAAATTCACTCACTTAAATTTTGGAGCACCTCATCTCCTCTTCCAAAAAAAAAAAAAAAACGAGCATGGGAGAAATGGCAAGAAGGTATTAAAATATCAATTTGGAAGAGATGATCAAAGCATGAATTCATTTTGGTCGCATTACTCTGGAGCGAAATCCTAGAATGGCACTGCAAAACTTGTGGGTATTCATATTACAAATCTGACTAGAATTGCTCATTTTTTATCAAAAGCTTGTTATTTAATTTTTGATGAAGGAAATAGAGAGAAACAATTCTTAATTATTGGTACCAAAAACAAAGCAACGAATTAAGTAGCACAAGCTTCTATAAGAGCGCAACGTCATTATGTTAATAAAAAATGGCACAATAGTATGTTAACGAATTGGTCCATCATAGAAATGAGACTTCATAAATTAAGGGATTCACAAACGTGTACAATCTTCATGCATATGCAACGTGGAATATACATTATTTTAACATAAAATTTATTCAAAAATAATACACTATACTCGAAATTAAATTTATTTACAAATACATTGAAATTAGCATAACCATAATATAATTAGCCCAAGTCGGCCTCAGGGTAACTTCGGTAAGATCCTCCTCCTGCTCATCATCCTTCTCGTCCTCACGCTCATATCCTTTTCTTGATAAATTCTCTCAATAACTTCCAATTTAAGTCTCAATTGCTCGGAAATGCCCAAAGCAGTTGTATGAGTAACTTGATGTTTGACTTGCACGAGTATGCCCGATGTACTTATATATGATCCAATCAAAAAAAAAAAATCTCAATTGATAATTTTACCAATTGAATTATTTTTCACGTACTCTTGCATATTTTCAGCTTCGGCCAAACAATTCAAATATTTATTAGCAAATTGCGATTAGAACCTATATTTGAGATTAGAAGAGTTAATATTAAATAAATATGAAACATGTTAATTTAATTTAGAGCATAGCTTACGAATCATTAGTAATAATGTAACATTTCCTATACATCTCATACCAGTATTACGGATTATTCCATCATTTTTGCAAATCCAACTTTCGTAATAATTTTCGAATAGAGCACCAGGTGATGTGTCTCGACACAAAATTTTCCCTTAGCAAGCCTCTTAAATAGGAAATACATGCAAATAGCCTTAATAGAAAGCCATATTTTCAAAATGGCCTTTGACTATTCCAAAACATATGAAACTACCAAAAATATCCCTAACATATAAATTGCAATCTAGTCATCATATTATATATAAGGTTTATATTAAAACCCAAAAATATTTTAATTAATTAAAATGGAAAAACCAAGAGGTCCATATAAAACCAAACATTTTATAAAAGTAAAATTAGAAAAATAATTTGAACAAAAATAAAAGAAAATATACAAGTCAATTACATGCGTCCCAAATGGCTTTAAAAATAATATATCTGAGAATTTTATTAAAAGACCAGTAAAAACTATAATGATCGAAGATATTCAAAACCTTATAGATAAAATAGAAAAAAGANCATTATGTTAATAAAAAATGGCACAATAGTATGTTAACGAATTGGTCCATCATAGAAATGAGACTTCATAAATTAAGGGATTCACAAACGTGTACAATCTTCATGCATATGCAACGTGGAATATACATTATTTTAACATAAAATTTATTCAAAAATAATACACTATACTCGAAATTAAATTTATTTACAAATACATTGAAATTAGCATAACCATAATATAATTAGCCCAAGTCGGCCTCAGGGTAACTTCGGTAAGATCCTCCTCCTGCTCATCATCCTTCTCGTCCTCACGCTCATATCCTTTTCTTGATAAATTCTCTCAATAACTTCCAATTTAAGTCTCAATTGCTCGGAAATGCCCAAAGCAGTTGTATGAGTAACTTGATGTTTGACTTGCACGAGTATGCCCGATGTACTTATATATGATCCAATCAAAAAAAAAAAATCTCAATTGATAATTTTACCAATTGAATTATTTTTCACGTACTCTTGCATATTTTCAGCTTCGGCCAAACAATTCAAATATTTATTAGCAAATTGCGATTAGAACCTATATTTGAGATTAGAAGAGTTAATATTAAATAAATATGAAACATGTTAATTTAATTTAGAGCATAGCTTACGAATCATTAGTAATAATGTAACATTTCCTATACATCTCATACCAGTATTACGGATTATTCCATCATTTTTGCAAATCCAACTTTCGTAATAATTTTCGAATAGAGCACCAGGTGATGTGTCTCGACACAAAATTTTCCCTTAGCAAGCCTCTTAAATAGGAAATACATGCAAATAGCCTTAATAGAAAGCCATATTTTCAAAATGGCCTTTGACTATTCCAAAACATATGAAACTACCAAAAATATCCCTAACATATAAATTGCAATCTAGTCATCATATTATATATAAGGTTTATATTAAAACCCAAAAATATTTTAATTAATTAAAATGGAAAAACCAAGAGGTCCATATAAAACCAAACATTTTATAAAAGTAAAATTAGAAAAATAATTTGAACAAAAATAAAAGAAAATATACAAGTCAATTACATGCGTCCCAAATGGCTTTAAAAATAATATATCTGAGAATTTTATTAAAAGACCAGTAAAAACTATAATGATCGAAGATATTCAAAACCTTATAGATAAAATAGAAAAAAGAAAAGAATAAAATATAGGACACCTACACAACTAAATGAGGGGGGATTTTTATAATTGGCCTTGGTCAAACTTATTATTTATTCTATTAATGAAAAGTCTATTTTACTCTTAATGAAATGAGTTATTTTATTTTGCATCTTATATCCTTACTTCTAGAATATATTTAAATTAGTTATGTCTTCTATTTTGAATTTCGTTATATAATTCTATCATATGATCTAACAGATTAGAATAATCTTTTACATATTGTTCAAGTTTTTCATTGAATTTATTATATTCCTCAGATCATATGTTAGTATTTTCTGATTTATGAATAATATCTTATCTCTTCTAACATTCTTTCTAATAAATTATCTAATTCATTAATAGTATATCCTAGCATGATATCAATATAACCTTAATAATATCAAAACATATAAACATGATATAATTCTTTTTAAAACAAAACATTATCATACAGATTCATGTGATTCTTTTAAGATCTTAGAACAAATCGTTCTAATTTTAGCAAAAACTAGTAGTTTTACCTTATGTTTGATCTGGTTCCTTATTCTCAGAACTGACTGACCTTCTAAACTCTGAATTTGCAATCAACTCCCTTCAACGGCCTTCTGCCTTCATGGGATTACTGCAATTTCAGCTATTTAAATTTCACTGTATCACTTCTAAGAATAATTTCATAGACTTTAGTTAAAGAAAAACTTTGTTCGATGCTAAAATAAGAAAGAAATATTTTTTTCAGATCTCTCCAGAATATATGGGAATAAAGATTTAGAAATTTATTTATATCTTTCAAAGGATTGGAATATGAATGAAATTTTTTCTATTCAAAAATATTTAATATACAAAATTATTAAGAACAGAAAACTTTTGGCTATCTCACAGTTTGAGTGCTCAAGAGTTTTTACCTTTTATCTAGCCCGAAGACCTGTATTTATACCACTATATAGGCTCAATTATAATGCATCTTACATAATTGCTTATGCAATATTCACTAATAATTTAAGTAGTGACATCCATTTTTCATTAAAGGATCACTAGCCTTGATTACATTGTCTTCATCTGAGGTTGGCAAGATTCCTTCCATAGTGGTAGGTCAATCTTTGTGTCTGTTGTTAATTACGTTTGTATGTGGGACAATTTCTTGCCTCACATGCTCTTTTAATGGTAGAAATGTTTCCTCTTATTTGATGGATATCAAATTTATTGATATACTCTTTTAATATTTCTGATTTTTTTTCCATCATTTGCTAAGAGTGTCCATTCATTATACTGGCAAATACATCTGACTTTCCTTTCATACAGATTTGTTGCAATATTGTTTAATACTTTATATCCAAATATTCTCCTATTTTTTATCCATATCTTGGAGAAAGTTGGCATTGGCTTATCCCCTTCTTCTACATCCATTTGGAAATTTCATCCAACATGTCCAATTGTGATTATATGTTACGCTGGATAATAAATATCATCTTCAACTTCTGGACTTAAAGAATAGAATTTCATGTATATGGGTCTATTTTGTGCAAATTGGGAAACTTGACATTTAAGATATCATCAAATTTCTCAATTTCTTTTAATGTTGTATCGGGATAAATCAAATCGGTATATCCAAAGTCTGTTACCATCTTGACTGTTAATGGATCTGCTCATTTCTCAATTATTAACCTTGGGTATACAAATCCTCATATCATACTAGGAATGAGTTTTTAAATGAGTTAGAAGAATATAGCATAAAAAGAGAAGGATTATATATAACTCATAATAGACAAACTCTTTTATGTAAAAAAGAGTAATGAATAATCAAACAAGTTTTCCATTAGCAGTATATATACAAATTATTATTATAGAAACAAATATAATTACATGTGTTTTAATAGATATAGGATGTGATATAACAATTTTTAAAGAATTCTTAATAAAATCATGGGATAATAATAGTAAGATAAAAATAACAAGAATAACAGGTGAAAGTACTCAAATAATAAATAGTGCCGATAGAATTAGTATAATATTAGGAAGTAAACAGATAATAGTAAACGAATTATATAATTATAAAGAATGTGATATTTTATTAGAAAATGATTTTATACAACAGTTCCAATATTATAAATAAAATAATTATATGATAATGTTACAAACACCATGTGCACATTTATTAAAAATACCTAGAGAATTTATACTTTAGAGAGTTCAGCCAGCCCAGCGTGGTGGTAAATGGGAGAAAAAATAAATTATACATAATGAAGTAAAAAATAAAAGGATACTATACAAAAAAGTTTTAAAAACAAAGATAGAAATAAGCATAGAAAAAATCATAGAACAATTAGAAAAAGTTTATGGAAAAAATCTATTATTATTTTGGAAATCATATCATCCTATAGCCAAAATAGAACTAATAGAAAATATTATTATGAGAGTAAGACCAATGATGTATACTATAAAAAATCAGGATGGTAATAAATTATAAGGAATTAAATAAATATACCAAATTTGATGAATATTTTTTACTAAATAAAGAAGTTCTAATAAATCTAGTAAAAAGTAAACAATATTATTTAAAATTTGATTGTAAATCAGGTTTTTGGCAAGTCAAAATGAAAGAATATAATATACAATATACAACCTTTAATACACCTCAAGAAAAATATGAATGGTTAGTTATGCCATTTGGTTTAAAAAATGC
>CAIGRB010041856.1:29975-46032 GCA_903798255.1 Fraxinus quadrangulata
AATGTAAAAAAGAAGGAATTGTTATTTCTAAAAATAAATCGATAATTGAAAAACAAGATATTAATTTTCTTGGATTATCAATAGATAGTAAAGGTATAAAATTATAATCTCATATATCTAAAAAGATAGAAATTTTTCCAAATAAATTAGAATATAAGGAATAGATACAAAAGTTTCTAGGATATCTAAACTATGCTGAAAGATTTATTGAAAATCTTTCAAAAAAAAGATATAAGATATAGATTTTACTTAGGAAAACAAATACCAAAAGGATGGAGTAAAGAACATACAAAAATAATCAAATCATTAAAAGATGAATGCAAAAATTTACCAAAATTAAAACTGTCGATGAAAAAGATAATTTAATTGTTAATACAGATGCATTAGATAAATATTGGGCAGTAATATTAAAAACAGATTTAAATAAAATTTGTAGATATTCAAGTGAAACTTTTAATCAAGCAGAAATAAATTATACAATTTATGAAAAAGAATTACTTACAATTATTAGAGGGATAAAAAAGTTTTCATTGTTTTTATTATCTAAAAAGTTCATTGTTGAAACTAATAATTCTCAAGTTACAGGATTAGTCAGAAGTAAGTTACCATCAGAACCTCAATATAGAAGGCTGCATAGATGACAAGCTTATTTATCATTTTACGATTTTGATATAATTCATATTAAAGGAATTAATAATTTTCTTGTAGACTTTATCAGTCGAAATATAGAATTTGAAGATGGATAATCTCAAAAATATGTTATTGGATATAAAGTCTGTGGCAGCATTTGCCAAAGATGAAGCTGATGATATAAAAATATGAATGTAGACATTAGCTAAAACCTTAAGTTATAATGTCAAATTATTAATTGAGATCAGTGAATCTCATACCAAATTTACAAATGAGATAAAAGACAAAATTGAGGCTCTTGAAGCACAATTATTGTCTATGGATACAAACAGGGATATAAAGATTGATGCTTTAGCACAATCTTTTGATACAAAATTGATACAAACAGGTTGATGAAAAAAGACACTGGTGAAGGAAGCAGTGGTGGACCCAGAAGAGATTCCATTACCAAAAGTCCAAAAAAGATAACAATCAATGAAAATCCTATAAAGATAGCTGAACTTGTTTTGGAGCTGAGGCAGGGCGAATAGATGGGTTGCCGAGGCTCATAGCTATAAAGATAGCTGAACTTATTTTGGAGTTGAGGTTGAGCGAATAGCTGAACTGCCAAGCTGATAATTTTGAAGATAGCTGAATTTATTTTTGGAGCTGAAGCAGTGGGAGGCTGAAATGTCGAGGTTCCTTTACTTTGAAGATAGCTGAATTTATTTTTGGAGTTGAGGTAGTAGGAGGCTGAAACCCCGAGGCTCTTTTACTTTGAAGATATCTGAATTTATTTTTGGAGTTGAGGCAGCGGGAGGCTGAAATGTTGATGCTCATGTACTTTGAAGATAGTTGAATTTATTTTTGGAGCAGAGGCAGTGGGAGACTGAAATGCCGATGCTTCTTTACTTTAAAGATAGCTGAATTTATATTTGGAACTGAGGCAGTGGGAGGCTGAAATGCCGATGCTCATTTACTTTGAAGATAGCTGAATTTATTTTTGGAGCTTAGGCAATGCTCCTTTTCATGCCTCAGTACATAACTTCTCCCATGACGTTCAACCTCATCATAGGAGGTTTGTGATGTCTATTTCGGAGAGGCAATAAGGTAATCCCTTTTTGGGATTTGATCCTCTTTTCCGAAATGCCCATGCTTCCTCACATGGTGGATGGTTAATCCATGCAAAGGCTTCTCCCTTGACTTTCAACTTCTTCAAAGGGAGGCATGTGCTATACGCCTCGGAGTTCAGATGAGGTGGTCCTTTTGTAGACCTGATCCTCTTCTCCAAGGCGCATACGCTTCCTTACATGGTGGATGGTTCATCTATGCAAAGGCTTCTCCTTTAACGTTCAACCTCGTCAAAGGGAGACATATGTTGTACGCCTCAGAGTTCAGACGAGGTGGTCCCCTTTATCGAATTGATCATCTCCTCCAAGTCGCCCAAGCTTCCCTACATGGTGGATGGTTCATCCATGTAGAGGCTTCTCCTTTGATCTTTGTTAATAGCAGGTACTTTATATTTTTTACCTTGTGTAAATTTGATTTTACAGATTGCAAACTTTGTTTCCTGAATGAGGACTCCAAGATAATGTCACATCTTCCTTTATTCAAGGAATGTGGACTGTCTTTTCCTTTATTCAAGAAATGAGGTCTCCAACTAGGGATAAACATCGGCGTGACGGGGAATAAATATCCCACGAATAGCTCTCAAATTATCGTAGTCTTATAAGCGGGCCTCAGATAGACGAGGTCTTACAGCTAGGCTCAATAATAGTGAGAGGTGGAGAATAACCATCTCGCGAGGCCAGGAGTAAGCATCTGACGAGGTAGGAATAGACATCCTGCGAATAGCTCTCGAACTATCCGAGTCTTATAAACGAGCCTCGGATAGATGAGGTCTTACAGCTAGGCTCAATAATAGTGAGAGGCGAGGAATAACCATCTCGCAAGGCCAGGAGTAAGCATCTGGCGAGGCGGGGAATAGACATCCCACAAATAGCTCTCGAACTATCGGAGTCTTATAAGCGGGTCTCGAATAGACGATGTCTTACTACTAGGCTCAATGATAGTGAGAGGCGAGGAAACCATCTCGCGAGGCTAGGAGTAAGCATCTAGCGAGGCGAAGAATAGACATCCCGCAAATAACTCTCGAACTTTCGAAGTCTTATAGACTGGCCTCAAAGTAACGATGTCTTACAGTTAGGCTGGTCTCGAAATGACGAGGTCTAATAATTAAACTCAACGATAGTGAAAAGCGAGGAATAACCATCTCACGAGGCTAGGAGTAAGCATCTGGCGAAGCGGGAAATAAACATCCCACGAATAGACCTCAAACTATCGGAATCTTATAGACTGGCCTCAGAGTGATGAGGTCTTATAGTTAAGCTGGCATCAGAATGACAAGGACTTATAGCTGAACTCAGCGATAATGAAATACGAGGAATAAACATCTCGCCAAACCAGGGATAAGCATTTGGCAAAGCGGGGAATAAACATCCTGCGAATAGATCTTTAACTATCGGAGCCTTATAGACTAGCCTCGGAGTGACGAGGTATTACAATTAGGCTGGCCTCGAGTGACGAGGTCTTATAGTCGAACTCAACGATAGTGAAAGGCGAGGAATAAACATCTCGCGAAGCCAAGGATAAGCATCTGGCGATTTGCCTCTTCCTTTTGTAAAGAACGAGAACTTATAAATTATTATGCCTCTTCTTTTATTCAAGGAATGAGGCCATCATGCTAAATCGTTAAAGTATAGTGAAGCCCTTGTTGAATTACTGAAACATAGGCAAGGATAAGGCCCTCATACTGAATTCCTGAAGCTTTCAGGGGGTCATCCGCTTCTTCAGTTACCTTCCCTTTTTAAGGGAGGGACCTGCTTGGTTCTCTGCCTCTCCACCTCTCATTTGACGCCTATCTCTGGGCAGGGCAACACGAGGGGCATATTCTTGCATTTCTTCCGGTTCCCATGTCGTAGGAGGTGGGGGCCAAGACCTATTCCTAGACACTGGAATTTCATGTTGTCGATGCATATGAGGCGTAATGAGGGATTGGAAGGGTCTGGCTTTGCATTTGCCACAATAGCTTTTGCATCGCCAAATTTTGGTCGGTAATGCTTCTCATATTGGTTGCCATAGTTTCCATTTCCCCTGTAAGCTGAGCTGCCATCTTCGTCCCACCTCATCTGTGATGGTGGTGAGGTTGGCGCCGACCTACAAGGGCGACCGTGATTGGGACTTCATTGTCATTCTCCCTCATTCGCCTGGGAGGGGCATCTCCATCTGAACTCATCTATATTTCGGCCTAAAACTCAAATATTTTCCAACTCTAGGGACTTCCTCTTGTTCCTTTGTAGGAACAAATCTTTTTTCAATGGGGATGCTCAAAATATTTTTTTAGAAAGCTTTTTCCACAGGGTTACTCGTGGTTATAGTGTGGCTTTCCATAGACGGCGCCAATCTTTTGACCCTAAAAAATGTTGCCAATAGATGCCGAACCCACTCGTGCATGCGCAAGCCAAATCCAACACGTAGATGCTGATCAATGGTCAATATTGCTATAAGCTAGATGACATGAGATGTTTGCATTTGGGTTTCGACAAGGTTAACGGACTACGATTGTAAGATAAGAACCAATCGTATGTAAATAGATTAATAGTTGTAAAGAGTAAAATAAAATGAACTCGGGTTGCTCCAAGTGTTTTTTGTATTCAAAGTTGCATTTTTGTATATAAATTTGCATTAGTCCTCTCCTTTTACATGGTGGGGGTATTTATAGTGTTACAAATGGAATAGTGATCCTTGGATCAAATTACATGTGACCTCATCTCATCGGTCAAAGCATCAAGTCCTAGCCGTCCAATTGACTTTCCTAGCCTATTAGAGTATTAAATGCTCTTACATTGACAAGACAAGATACAGACATACGTTTTACAAATGTCACACCAATCATTCGAATAAAGATCTTCATCATGAATTCAAGATCTTTGTACGTGGACCATCCCTAGCTGGGGTGGAGCCTCGGATCTGTTGGGCCTCAAAGGTATTTCCACCTCGGATTAGTAGTGGGCCTCAGATATCCCACCTTGGATGAGTAGCGGGCCTTAGATATTCCACCTCAGCTAATTGGGCCTTGCTGTTAGTTGGATCAGGTCCAAATGCCTAATTATGATGCCACGTGGCAGTTTCTGGTAATGAGTCATAACAAGAGTGATTTGTCCTAAAAATTGGTTGTATAGTAATAAGATACCTATAGTGATTCATCTATTTTTGGATGAGCTAAAATTGTTGAAAGATTTAAAAAATTACAGAATGTATTATCGTATTTAATCTTTCTATTCATTTTTTATTAGTTGTTTTATATCATTTAACTATAATAAATGAATTCATGTACAATATTTTTATCTTTATGGATAGATTGTAGATTTTGCGCCATCAGTATCGACTAAGAGATTAAAACAATTCTATCATAATGTTGTATTATAATAATTAGAGTTATGTAATATTTTTAATGATACTAATTATGTTTTAATGTGAAATTAAAACATAATATTTATAATTTAACTTATTCAATATATTTTATTTTTTCTTTGTTAAACCGTGGTTTTAAATCGAACTAAATCGAAAAAATTGGTTTGGATTGGTTTGATTTAGAAATTAAAGTGGTTTATTTGGTTTGGAAATATTTCAAACCCTAACAGTTTGAAATTTTTCTTTGAAATGTTTCCAAACATGGTTTAAAATTTTTCCAAACCTTCCAAATTGAACTGTGTTTACCTCTAGTTGATCGATGTTATGCTATTGGAGAATATAGATTAGCTAAGTGGAGAACAGAGATGACACAAAGATAGTTAAGAACAAGATGATGATATTTTATGGTTTCCTTTTTCTTTTCTTTTTTTGAATAAAGAATATAAAAATTACTAAGAGACATTTTCATTCTTGACTTTAAATAAACACAAAATAAAGGGAAGAAAAGTAAATTAAAAAAAAATAAAGGAAGAAAAATCCATTTCTCCAACGCTAGAGATGAAGATGACTTTGAAGTATCCTACTATATTAAAAAAGACAGTTCTTTGTCTATTGTAGATGTAATAGTAACCAATAAGATATTACTGTTCATTCTTGCAATTTTCACCGCTGCAGTCCTCCAAATATATCCATCTCCATTTTTCTCTCTGCATATTACTCTTCTTCCTCCCTCCAATGAGATACCCAGTTTTTACTAATATCCACCAGTTTTATACAATTTTATACACATCATGAGATATCCATCTCCATTTTTTTTATAGTTTGATTTATTTTGACGAATTTGTTATGAAGAACATTTATTGTAATTGAAACTTCGGATCATGGTAAATGTAATTACGAATTGAAGTTCGCCTGTTTCTATTATGGTAATGTTGATTCAGTTTCAGTTTTAGAATTTCTTGTTATTCTGCAATGATTTTATAATGAATTTGAGCAGTTACTTTTACTCAGGGTAATGTTGATTCGGGTTGCAGTGAAAATGAAATTTTTGTATTCTACAAATTTCGTGCTTCTATAATGAAGTGGAAAGATTTGAGGAGTTGTTTTTACTTATATATGCTTAAACTTAACATTGGATGCAAACCGTGTTTTCGCATAGAGTCATCTATTCCATTACCATGATTTTGCATCAGACGAGAATATATTGTTAGCACTGTTTAAAAAAAAAAAAGTTTGTGCGACTCTGTCCGTGCACACTGAACTCATCTTCGTACGCACGGAGACTCCGTGTCTCCATGCACACGGAGACATGGAGGTTGTGTCTACACGCTGTGCGGAGACACGATGTCTTCGCGTGCGCACAATCTCTATGTTGTGTGGGACAAATTTTTTTTTTTAATTCTCGATGGTTTTGGATACAATCTTCGTTATTCTAATTAATTAAATTTAGGCGATAACATTTGCTTACATTTTACACAAACTAAATACAATTTCACTTATTAAAAATTTGTTATATACTATTTGTATTTGTATTAAAATATGTTGAAATTTAAGTTAGATCTGCTTATAAATTAATTATATCTCTTCAACACATATATGAAAATCAGAGATCCCCGTCGGGGGCGTTGCCCCCGCTGCCCCTTTGACCCCTCGACCTGACTGAGCAAGTCAATCCCCATTTCGGAGCGGTAAACCATTAGTATAACAATAATAAACAAATAAATAAATTATGAAAAAATATATTATCTCCAAACTAATTATATTCTGATAAATTTGAAGTTTGCTCAACAATATGATATTCCAATGCCCAGTAAAACTTTAGCAATAAAACTTAACAAAGTTTTATTCCAGAGTTAGTGATTATGTAGGCACTTGAATTATTTTTTCCTCCATTTTTTAGCTTTAAGATTGTGTCAATATATCAGCCTGATGGAATAACTTGTGCATAAATATTGGAATATTGTGGTCTGATTCTAAGATTTGTATTCCATAGATTCATTTTTCAGATATGTATATTTAACAATGAAAAAAATGTTATTTGTATTGTCATTGTTTTGAAAAATTCTAATATAGCTTACTCTTCTATTCCTTACTATTATACTTTGTTAATGATCTTCCTGACACTAAGTCATTAATATTTTGTAATACAAAATCCCATCAAGATAAGACTACTGTGATTAGTAAAGTTTATTCATCGTAATAAATTTCTTTTAAAATCTACAATCATACCAAATCAAACCATAATCTACTCAGATTTGCACTATCAACTATATAATATAATAGATGGGGTGGATATGATTTTAGCTAGGTCAATATTATGATAAAAATATTAAATAAATATTATTTTGACCAAGCACCTCCAATGGATTTTGTGGATTGCCATTTACATGTCCTATTTTTTTAGAAAATAAAAATAAAATCACATCTAAATATGGATATAAATCTAAATTAGAAAAGAAAATATTAATTCTGTCAAGTCATTCAGTTTAACAAAGCTTCTAAATTTAGATATCATGCCATTCCGTCTAACACTGCTCTGAATCTAGACAAAGCTCTGGATATTTTTTATTTTTTGTGCATAATGTCAACTTAACCATGTTTTTGTTAGTTAGCATTGGAAAGAGTTTTTAAAAATAGTCTATCTTATATCATGTGACACAATTTTTAAGCAATTTCAGTTATTTTAGAGATACTCTTGAATCATTTAGCACTTACATTAAAATCTCTTTGTACAATCTACACCAAAAGTTATCAAATGACATAGTTTTGAATGTTTTACAAAATTTTAAAAATAACTAATCAAACGTCCTCGATTTGTTCGTTAGTGTTCATCTCTTTCTTCTGAATTCAATTTTTAAATTTTGCATGAAATTTAAATCAAGTGTACAAGAAATAATAGACTTGACCCCTATTTTGTAGAGAGTTTTTAAGAATAGATTTCATGAAAAGTGATTTTTCTAAAAAGTTATTTGTTAAAAGTAAGTACAAGCTATGGCTTCACACGGAGGTGGATTTAGGGCTTGGCTGGCTTGGGCTATAGCCTAAGACACTGAGGCCAAATTCTCATTTTTTTTCCTTGTGATTTTAGTCCTGTGAGATATGACAATGAGTTGGAGATGATTCAAAGAAAATTGAAAAAGAACAGCATGGCTCTTGATGTTGTTAACTTTGGTAAGGTAGATGAAGAAAAGCCCAAGAAGCTTGAAGCACTAGTTGCTGCTATGAATAATAATGATAGAAGTCATGTTATGCATGATCCTCCTAGTCCAAGTGCTCTTTTTGATGTGTTTATCAGGTTGTAAGGTACTTTTCGAGTTCGTATGCTTTTCATTAGAGTATGGTCCTGTATCTTATTTTGAAAGATTACTTATTTTGCATAATTCGGCATGTTCATTACAAGAATTGCATCCTATGCTTTTTATAGTAGAGCGAATATTGACTGATAACCAAAGAGATGAATTTGAAAACATGCTACGTGTGTTGACTTTAGAAGAAGCCATATTAAATAAATTGTGGTTTTTCTTTCGATAATGCTGATAAAGTTAGAGAGGTAATTCTTTATGTTGATTTTACAGTAATTGATTTTTCGGCTCGTTGAATAAGATCTTGAGCCAAGTAATGCCTTTTAAGCTATCAATTTCATTTGAATTTAAGATTGGCTCTCGAATAACCTGGGCTATGAGGCCCAAATTGTTAATTATATATTCATGTTCAAGAATATGCATTTGATACCTTATTTTTTTGTAGGCAGTAGATGGCGGTGGTTTTGCAGGCAAAAGATGAACTGGAATGGGCTTATAAAGGAGAAAGCAATGTTAAGTCAATCTGGTTCTTGCTTATTCTGGAAAATCTCATGATTGTGCATGTTTTCTTCTCCTCTTTTTTACTCATGCTTTTATTGAATCAACAATTTTTACTTTCATTACTTCTTATCGTGTGAAGTTTAAGACCTCTCTCTTGATATAGTATATGCATATTTTCTTTTAACACTTTGATTTTATGAAAGAAATGCCATTTTAATTATTTTTTATCACAACCTTGATTAGGAAAAACTGATTCAGTTCTAAATGTTTGTGGAGACATTTAATTTTTCTGCTTCCAACAATTTATCATTCAAGTCATTATAATTAGAACTACAGAAAATACGATTGCTAGAACCGCATATTCAGGCAAGAACATTTCAATTTATCGGGATCTACAAACACAAAGAACAGTACATTAGGGTATTTTACCACTTTCTATAACTTAATTGTCCTTATTCAACATTGAAATGAATTGTTCTTGAATAATACAACTTAGTAAGTCACTTTCAAGGAAAAGAATTTCTTCCCAGTGTAATCATAAGGGGTTTTATTTATCATATATGACTGGAACTTTCATATGAACTTCACATGCATTCTTTTGAAACCATTAAATAATCAAGCATTTCGTTGTTTAATTCATTCACTTCAGAGAATTGGATTTATCAATTTGTTAAAATTTAATTTGTTTCATTCTTCAGTGGCATTTGTCCAATCCCAAGAATTGAGAGCTGATATTTTTTTTTTTTTTGGTGATGGTACAAAATACAAGTGGGTATGATATTTTTTTTTCCAATTAGAAAAAACTCACTGTATATGTTTTACATTTTTTAAGGGTTATGTTGGTGCTTTAGTTGCTTTAATGCAATTATTTCAATATTTATTGTATACTCAAATCCCGACGTTTATAAACAACCAAGAGAAGAAGGAGAAATGACAGTGCAAGAATTATCCATTCTGTCTTAGCATACACATGTAAATTTCATCCCAGCTCATTGGTTTTATTTTATAAATGTTGAATGTTTTCCTTTTACAATCTATGCATGCTTTATTATTTAGTGAATCAAATATTTCTTACTCTTGTAAATCTGCAATCTTTATGTATATCAAGCGTTTCTATTGTCATGTATTGCCATGTTGTACATACATGTGATGTTTTCAATTTTATTTTTGATGAATTTCTCTGCTCAGTAATATCAACTTTTGAATTGATCACCTTGTGAGATAAAGTATTAGCGATGCAATAATATGCTCCAAGACTCTTGAATAATCTAATAAATCTTAAATTATCTTCTTTTTTTTTTTAATATTTATAATTTCTACACTAATAAAAACACAACAAATATAAAATTCGTGCAACACACGTGTCAACGACTAGTTTTATTTAAAAGTAAAGTATTTCGAAGTATCACATAACTGACCCACAAGCCAAGCTACAAGTTGAGTTATATATTTTAGTACGTGTGAGCAATTTCATTACAACTAGTGATGATTAACAATAGTTTATGTCTCAATTGAAAAAATCATTTTTATGATGTCCAAAGTGGCCCCTTTTGTTCATCACCATCATTGGTGAATTGTATTATTCATGTTGTGCGCATTCGACATATTTTTCTAAGGTGATTCAACGGTCATTCACCCCACAATAGCTTTAACTTGAAACTGGAAAAGAAAAAGATAATATTTTGAGACAATAAACTATCATGTATTTTTACCAAATTTACCTATTGAAAGCTATGTGGCAAAATTGTTTTTAAAATATGCAATCGAGGCGTTGAATTTCATGAATAAATTATTGGAGACAAAGTGCGAAATGACTTAACAAGTGAGGACCACCTACCAATATTATTGAACTTTATGGTATAATTATTTATAGGTGTGGACTAGAAAAGTCTTTAATTAATGTGATGACTAGTCGTGACACTTCAAATGTGTATATCAAATAGTTATGTTATTTCAAATTGGGTGTTACTATTCAAAAATAAAATATTCTAAAAAGTGTAAAGCGTGTAAGCCAAGCTTCTAACTTAAAGAGTCTAGGCGAGACCTATGTGTAAAACAGCATTACTTGTTTTTATTATTATTTAAATGCTTAATTATTCTAAAAAATCATTTGATAATTAAAATAATACATGCTAAGCTCTAAAATTATAAAATACTATATTTATTTAATAATTCCTACCATTAGTCGATTATATAATTTTTAAGTTTTCGAAATGCAAAAACTAAACTATTTTTCATAGTTTCAACTAGACAATTCCTATTTATCGGATTTATAGAAATTTCATACATACCTCTGAAGTTTTCAACAAAACGACAAATCTTAAAATCATAATTATATAATATAGATAACACCGTAACTTAAATCTTATCTAAATCTTTGTTTGATAAAGTCATTTTTTTTGTACAGATAAAGTCATTTAAGAATGGAAAAATTACAGCAGCGATCCATAACCTTTTCAAATTTTACAAACTTTATCATAACTTTCAATTTGTGTCAACGAACGTCCCTAACCCTTTAGAAATATGTAGCTAGGGTCCAAACGAATGGAAACAATCTATTTGACAGTTAATTAACCAAAAAAATTGATTTTGACCAAATTTGAAAATGGCAAAATTGTAACTCCACAAATTTGACATAAAATAAGTAAAAAGGGAAAAAGAAAAAAAAAAATCTACCCAGGCATGCTTTGTCGCGCATTAAGCTGTCAACTTAACAATTGATCACTTAATTCACGATTACTGTCAAGGCAAAGCATTTTATTTGTGCCTCACGCTTAAGCACGTTTTAAGACACTCAAAAACTGTACATTATAAAATGTAATGACATTTTAATAGTGTGCAAGCTAGACCATTAAATATGAAAATGTGTGATCTAATGATCCACATTAATATATGTTAAAAAATGCAACTATTCTGAAAACATGATTGGAATACTAATAAATAGGGACTCTAATCCCATATTTACTACACCAAATAAATTCAAGTTAAAATTGATTTCTAATTATCTCATCTCTATAAAAAAAATTAGTTTTTTATTTAGCTAAATAAAATTACGTCCGAATTACTTTAAGAAATAAAATTTCTTTTGAGCAATTTTTGTTCATGTCTATTTCGTTTGTGAAGAATACTGTCATTATTTTGATTTGCCCGACAAAATTTATATATGTTATATTAATTTTGGAAAAAATGATGTCTTTTGGGAGATGATGTCCACCGATTATGTTAGCGCCAACGAAGAGTGCGAAATTTGACTTAAAAGAGATTTGCATACACATTCATCACTTCATTTTATTTTTTTCTATTTTATACGTGTCATTAAGTTGTAATTCTTGTATATGTTCGCATGTATATCTTGATTTCAGTAAGTCGAAACTTTATTCGATATTTTGCTCCAATAAATCACAATTTTATCATATTTGCATTTACGTATATTTTGTTGAAAGGAATATAATTGTACATCAAATTATCAAACAATCATGCCACCTATATATTTTTTTATCCTGAAGATATAGAGAGGAACGTAATTAATTATTCTCTCTCGCACTTTGTTCAACTTTCTAGAAACTCATTTTGAAGCACAATAATATCCTTATTTATACGATTGTGCTTGTAAATATTACTGTACACCTGAATCTAAGAATATTGAAATTAATTTCAATAATATACTTAGATCACATTTGGCTATTATACCAAATAAATTAAGTATAAAATTAAAATATAAAAAATTAGATGTATAGTACTAAGATAGTAAGGATGATAGCATTCTTTTTTTCTTTTTTGTCATTTGCTCTATATTTCTTCTCGAACTTAAACTCACATCCTTCCTCGCATTGTAGATACAGAAGGTGACATTTTCTTGAATGAAAAACTTAATAGTATTATCCAGAACTTATTTCAGGTCCATAGTGGACAAGAAATATAATGTGCACTGGTGATATGGTAATGTGTGACGTTGCCACATCCACTACTTTTTTTTTAAAATTTATCCCCATATCGTTGATGTGGCAATGTGTGACATTGCCACACTAGCTATGAACATTATAATATTCTGTCAACTATGGGCAAGAGATCAGTTTTGTAGTATTATCCCCCTTTCGCTCTATTATCATCATCACAATATTTATCTACTTTAATTATAATAATGCTATTCATAGTTAACAACTACCGTAGTCATCTTATGTGACAACTTGTTATTTGAAGTATTAATATTCTGTAATTCTATTGTCTCAATAACTAGTTGTCACACATGATAACTATTACAATCGTTGATTATAAAATAGTGTATGGTCTAATATGTTGTGTCAACATTGATGTTCAGTTAATAAAGTTCAGTAGTATTCGTTGTCTAATACAATGTGTAAAGCTTGATGTTAAGTTAATAAAGTTCACTAATATTTGTTTTGGTTTGAGATAATTTGCTATTCTTATTTCGTTGGGTTAAATGCATTGCGAGGCATCCAACTTTGAGCAAAGGTACATGCATGTCGATTTTGGGTTTCAAAATTGCAGAGGATTTGACAGCTATTTCACTCTTGGCTATGGGTTGTTGTTGCAGAAGATGTTGGAGGTCTGAGATGGTGGTGGTGGTATCGATTTAGGTGCGGCATTGTGTGGGTGGTAAATGTGGCAATCGTTCAACGGTGGATGAGTTTTCTTGGTTTGATTTTCGAGTAAGGAGTGAGTTTTCTTGGTTTATTTTTAAATCTGCAGTGGCAAATGTGGAGTGGGCTGGAAGGTGGCAGTGAAGGGTGCCAGAACAGGTAGTGGGTGGTGGTAAGGGTAGTTGTTGTGACAGTACAGGTCGAAGGTGGCAGTGATGACTGTTTCTGGTAGTGCTCGTAGGAGAAGAAGAGATGTGGTCTTAATTGGGATGGGAAGGTGGGGCGGGTGGGGTTGAAGATAAGGTGTTTTTGGTTTTTATTTATTTATTTCTATTTTGTTTATTTTTTGGAATTAACTAAGTTAACATTTTGTCTTTACCAAATTTGGTTAACATCAAATTTTTGGATCAAATAGATGGTTTCCGTCCGCTTGGATTACAGCTGCATATTTTTGAAAAGTTAGGGACGTTCGTTAGCAAAAATTGAAAATTATGGTAAAGTTTGTAAAAATTGAAATGTTAAATACCGTTGCTACAATTTTCCCTTTAATTCGCGGGACTGTTAAGGTAATACGTTATAAAACATGCCTAGGCATGCTTAGTCGCGGGTACTATTAAGGCAAAATGTTTTGTTCGTGCCACGTGCTTAAGCATATTTTTTAGAACACTCCAAAAATTTACATTATAAAATGTAATAACATTTTAATAGGGTGCAAGGTAGACCATTAAATATGAAAATGTGTGATATAATAAACCACATTAATTTGTGTTAAGATGAAACCATTCTGAAAACACGATTGGAAAACTAATAAATAGGGACTCTAATCCCATATTTACTACACCAAATCAATTCAAGTTATTTTAATTTCTAATTATCTCATCTTTTTAAAAAAATTAGTTTTTATTTGGTTGAAATAAAATTACGTCCGAATTACTTTAAGAAATAAAATTTTGTTTGAGCAATTTTAGTTCATGTCTATTTCGTTTGTGAAGAATATTGTCATTACTTTGATTTTCCCGACAAAATTAATATATGTTATATTAATTTTGGAAGAAGTGTTGTATTTTGGAAGACGATGTCCATCGATTACTAGCACCAATGAAGAGGGCAAAATTTGACTTTAAGAGATTTGCATCTACATTCCTTGCTTCATTTTATTTCCGTCTATTTTATACATGTCATTAAGTAATAATTATTGTATATGTTCATGTTTATATCTTGATTTTAGTTAGTCGAAACTTATTCAATATTTTGCATCAATAAATCACGATTTTATCGTATTTGCATGTATGTATTTTTTGTACGGTCTAATATGTTGTGTCAACCTTGATGTTCAGTTAATAAAGTTCAATAGCATTTGTTGTCTAATACGATGTGCAAAGCGTGACGTTAAGTTAATAAAGTTCACTAATATTTGTTTTGGTTTGAGATAATTTGCTATTCTTATTTCGTTGGGTTAAATGCATTACGGGTCATCCAACTTTGAACAAGGGTACATGCAGGTCACTTATCTCCAATTTTATTGTATTCCCCATTCAACTTGAATTTGTTTACAAATCTAGTAATTCTTCTTTCTTTTGGTTAAATGCATTGCGAGTCTTCCAACTTTTAGCAGAGGTACGTGCAGGTCACTTATCTCCAATATATTGTATTCGGATCATCCATCTTCAATTTATTTGCAAATCTAGCCACTCATCTTTAATTTGGTGCAAACAAGTCATCCAATTTCAATCTCTTGTAAATCAAGGATATGAAAGAATATCATATATTTATGCTCTTTCGTCTTGACTATTTTATATTTGGTTTTCCTAAATGAATAATGTTATCTATCATTATGATGATAGAATATCAGTAATGTGGCGTGTATGTGGAATAATTGAAAGGATAATTATTGCTTGTTTTTAGGTGTTTACTGAGTCTTGCTTCTGTTAAATAATTCCCTAGTCTTTAGGATTAATTAAGACTGTTAGTGGTCAGCATACACTAACCACGTTAGCTGATGTTTAGCTAAACATGAACTTTATTTCAGCTATTCTGTTAAGTACTGTAAGGGCTATATATATATATAGCCAAGATTGTTCAATAAGAATTCAAGTTATTCATCCAGAATATCATTGAGCTTTGTTGTTGTTTACTTCATCAGAGCTTCCCAACATTCTGGTATCAGAGCTGCTAGAGGTGGCACTCGAGCCGAGCGGCTCGTCGGCTCGGCTCGTACTGTAGCAATCCACGAGCCGCTCGAGCTCAAAAAAAAATGGAAACGAGTACGAGCCGAGCGGGCCGGCTCCATAGACGAGCCGGCTCGTCTCATCAAGTCGGTGAGCTGCTCGCTGAGCCGCTCGGCTCGTGGGCTCGTCTAAATTGAAAAAAAAAATTAATTTCATAAGTCAGTGACCAAACGATCACTGACTGAAAATCACTGACCAAACGGTCACTGATTATTTTTAATTTTTTTTTTCAATTTTTTCTCTATAAATACCCACCCCTATTCAACATTTTTCTCACCAATATTACTCAATTTACTCTCATTCTCTACTCTACAATTTACAAATTATCAACATTTAACAATAT
>CAIGRB010041873.1:0-16390 GCA_903798255.1 Fraxinus quadrangulata
CAATGGGTCGAGTCGAGCCGGCTCTGCCCGTATAAGCACGAGTCGAGAGCTTCGGCTCGACTCGTTACTCGTGAGCTAGTCAAATTTTTTTTTACCTAGACCTTTTAAAAATAATAATAATAATAATTTGACGAGTCACTCG
Organism: Fraxinus quadrangulata; assembly: GCA_903798255.1. Taxonomy (NCBI): domain Eukaryota; kingdom Viridiplantae; phylum Streptophyta; class Magnoliopsida; order Lamiales; family Oleaceae; genus Fraxinus; species Fraxinus quadrangulata. The sequence continues at coordinate 143 of CAIGRB010041873.1, forward strand.
TCAAAAACGAGCCGAGTAGGCTCGTCTCGCCTAGCGAGACGAGCTTGCTCGGCTCGGGCTCCTCTTTTTGACGATTCGACGAGCCGCTCGACTCGATTGCCACATCTAGGTGTAGGTGCAGATGACGGTAGAGGTGGAAGGCATAGTGGATTTGAGGAGATTGTGGTTGGCATGTCAATGAGCCGAGTCGAGTCGAGCCCGAGTCCAAAAAAAAGCGGGCTAGCCGGCTCGGGTTTTTAATTAAAAAAAAAAAAGAAAAAAAAATCTGCTGCCCAGCAGCATAAAAAATGCTTCCTGGAACTGCTGGGAGCATTTTAGCTGCCCAGCAGGCTGCCTGCTGGGCAGATATTTAAAAAAAAAAAATTTAATATACGGGTCGGCCTGTGCCACACGGGCAGCCCCGGGCTCGGGCCAATGCCCTTAAATGGGGCTCGGTGCGATCGAGCCCGAGCAGGCGAGCCTTTTTGACATGGCTAGATGGTGGTGGTGGTTGGTACAAGCATTGTTGATGCAGTCGGTGGTTGAGTTGGTCACGATGGTGCAAGTGATAGTGTTGCTAGTGGTGGTGCGGCCATTGTGGTGGCATTTGGTGATGATGTTAGTTGTCATCATCGTCGTTGTGTTTGTGTTGGCGGTGGTGCTGGAGGTAGTGGTGAAGTGGTGGTGGTTACAAAATATTTTGTTGATTGTTACCAATAAATTGATTAATGTGTGACTAATAAATAATATGTGATAAATGAAATAGATAATTTGTAACTAATAAATAATTTGTGACCTAAAAACTTGTCAAGTTGTGATCAATAATTTGTGACCTTCCAACTACCGCAAATCAAACCGCTCCAAAAAAGACAAGTAAACGTAACAAACATGAAGAGGCAAAGGAAACTGATCGAAATCTCAATCACAGTTCTACCATTGACACTCTCTTGAATTTCATTTCATTTATTTCCCCAGCTGAGTTCAGTAGTACTGTTTCATTTCATTTTCATGGGCACTTGGGCTTGCCCTTAGAGCTCCTCATGTCCCTGTAGCAAGGGCACTGGTGCTTGTTCCCATACGTCCCAGACGGCACGCATTTGCACTTGGCGCAGCATATCCCACAATACTTGAGGCATCGATCCTTCACGCCAGCCAGGGCGCACCTAGCTTTGCACCTCTGTGTACAGTACACTGCACCAGAATTCCTATTTCATCAATCAAAATTCTAACAAATCTAAAATATATAGAAAATAGATATACTTACAGGTTTTGGCCATTGTGGATTGAAGGAAAGAGTTGCTGAGCAGAAGAGAAAACAGCAGCAGAGAAGCAACAAAGAGATTTTTCATTTTTCTCTTTTTCCTTTTTCTGCTTCAGAATTGATTTGTAAAGACTGTTGATGGGGATTGTAGTATTTATCTACAGAGAGTTGGAGTTGGCTAGGCTGTGTTTGGCAAAGTGAAAATTTAATTTATTCCATTAATGCTAATAATTGATTTTATCGGTTCACAAAATTTACTCAGGAATTTTCATGCATGCAGCTGAACTAAAAATTTGTTTGAGAATTGAGCTTTGATATTACTAATGGTTTTGTGAATTAGGGAGAATGTTAGATCCAAGGTGGGCTCATTACTCCATAAAACATTTTCTTTTATTTCGTTTTAACATTTTTCAAAAACTTGGGGCCAACAATAATGCACGTAACGAACGAAGTCGTCTGGATAAATTTTAAGGATTGTTTGGATAAATTTTAAGGATTGTTTGACAAAAGTTTTGATAAAAGTTTTAATAAATTTTGACGTAAGATGATAAAAATTGCGAAGCCCACAAATTTATAGTTAAAATAAATTGTTTAATTTAATCCCACTTTTTTAAACTAACCAATCAAATACTTAGATATACCGTGTGCAACCCAAACTGAAATCTGATAGTTCAATGAAAATCCTTTCTAGGAGCTATAGCATGTTTGACCAAAATGAAATTAGTTCTACCAGTATAATTTATAAAAACGTTCCAAAAAAATTGTTCACTTTTATGTTAAAAAATGTACATTTTAAAGTAAAGGTTACCTTACGGTTAAAATAAGTAATTTACTTGTACATAAAAAAATTATTTATTTCAAAGCATATGTGAACCTTTTAAGCTCAGCCAACATGCTCCTCAAAACTAAAATTTCAAATTGAGCAGAAAAATTGAAGTAAATACACAAGACATCCAAAGAACAATTCCAGTTCGATAAGTTTAATACATAAAACCAGTATCTGCAGAAATCAAACTTTTTGCCCCTGAACTTGAAAAAGAAAGTGACACATCATGAACAGACATGCCAAACCATGATAACCTTACAATTATATATACAAACAAGGATATAGTGATGTATATATTAAAAAAAATATGTACAGACAAATATAAGCATGAAAAATTGTTCAACAGAATTTCTCCGGTAGAGCTTCCCTGGCTTAATTCTTTACTTAGATATCTTCAACATGTGTATGTTTACAATCGAGATTCACTAAGTTAACCGCCGAGGCCATTGATAATGTGAGGTTGCTGAGTGTTAGAATGTACTTTATAATGGTCACTCGATTCCAGAAGATTAACCTGCGTGTACGTTAAACTTGTCACATAGTCTGGAGAAAGGATTGGTATACTTTCGTTTTTGTCCCAAGAAAGAGAATCTGAGAAAATATTACCTTTACAATTTCCGAATTTGAGCTTGGACGTATATAAGCTGCCAAAATACTCAAGTTGAAATCCTGAGACGAGGACATGGCAAAGATTATAGGTAAGAAACGGAACGTAAATGATACCAAGAACGTATACCATAGATATGTTAATATGTATGAGAATTTTGTTGAAATCAATTTATGCAAACTTATCAACTTTGTGCACTAATCTCACCAACACTTGAATAAAAGTAATCTCAGTGACTTCCTCTATGAACAAGCAAGGAGGTTTGTAGAGAGTGATAAAAAGTTAATCCTTGAAACCAGCCTCCTTTTGCACTAATCAGAAATATCAAGCTAAAAGCATCGATTGTATCATTATACATGGAAATTATATAATTAACATGGTTTCTGCTCCAAACATGAATTTCAGAGAAACTAAAAGTTTTAAATATAAAGCTGAACCAAGGAGAGAAGCTGCCAGGGGAAATCTTAAACTTACTCTGAAGGGATCTCCACGCAAAGATTGCACAAACATTGATGTCCCCGAACCTTTACCCTGAAGAAAAAGACCAAACAAATTTTGCCAGATTTAGTATGTGCAGGGTAGGCGTTGAAACAATTCCTCACAAGGAAACAGGGTTAATCTCCCAAGTATTCAAATTCTTGTTGAAGTTCTTATCCTCCTATACTCATTTTGTTTTCTCATTTAGCAATTTACATCTTCAAGTGCTTCCTTCATTTACTAATTGTTGCTTTCGGGTGTGATTCCTTATAAAATAAAAGACTTGAAATGCAATAAAAACAATAAAATTGCAAAAAGTTCCCAAGGGAAAGATTGCAAGTTAGGTTTTGGAAGTGTTCACCTAAACTACTAGTTATTTTGGGGCCTCATATCATACTTTTGCCACTACTCTTGTTAACATTAAGTAAGAGAAAATTGGTATGTAAACAGAGTGATTGTTTAACCACAAAAGCAAAACATAAAGGAAAGGGAATCATTTGCATTTTAATATTTAATGAAGTAAGAAAATAAATATTAAAGAAAAACATTGATCAACCACCACCTTAGAGTTGAGCTAAATAATCTTCATCTTTCAAACTGGCACAAGACGAATTCATACTATTCATTTCTTAAAAAGTTTGGTTCAAGCAAGCCAAATTTGATAATGAAACAATAAGAAGCTTCAGTATACCTCCAATGATACATCCTTCAACCGCCTCCCTGTACGAGCACAGCAAATACGAACTACATGTTCATCACAACTTCCACTTATAACATAATCCCTTCCATTCATGTAATAAGACCGAGTGTAGTTCTGCGAACTTCCAGTTGAAGCTATAGCAAAGTCCAGATGAAGCCTTCCATCAACTGCCAACAACTGTTTAACCTGGCAATGATACCCTATGTTCTTAATGGAGGACTAGTAATGATGAAGGTCCAACATAATGCAAGTACCACAGAAGGTGGTCCCTATATAATGAACATGATAATTAAACATGACATGATGTACCGTGGCCCAAAAACTGAATTGAATAAGATATTATCAAGAGTAAGAGGTGCCGAAAACTAGCTATGATCACTAGATTATTCACACTAGTGTAATTCCGTCTTTCTGAGGGTTTTGGAGCTTGAAACACTCTGTGGTGGTTGCTTCTATTCTTCATCCATATCAAAAAGACCTCAACAATTCTGCAGAATTGTGGTTAATAGTTTTGTTCACCTTTTCATTTGTAACTGCTCTATTTGCTGTCAGCTCATGAGACATATCTTCTGTGCAACTCTGACATCAGTCCACAATGTCCATTGTTCTCCTTTTAGTTCTGTCTACCAGTTTGCCCATAATTTTCTATTCCCAAGAATATATATTAGAAAATTCCTAGACAATCTCCATTCCACCACTCTGTTTAGTGACAGTCAATACTTTTAGCATAAGAAAATTCCCATGCATGAAACATTATTTACATCCTAAGACTGACTAGCATCAAAGCTACAAGAAACATCAATACACTGTAACCTTTACTGAAGTAAGGGGAATTTAGCACTTCTAACTCAAGAAAAGAAGACGCTACCTCATTGTCAATGGCTGAAACAAGAAGAAAATGATCATCTGGAGAAAAGCAAACCATCACATTCCCTCGAGAGCTTGAAGCAGTATAACAAGGCTGATTTGGTTTCTGTCTCAAATCCCACAACTTAACATCCTGATCAAATGATGAAGTGGCAAAGAGAGATGGGGAATGGTTTGAAAACTTAACGACATTAATATGTTCACGATGCATATCAGCAAAAACCTGCAAGCGTCTTCCACTGCTAATATCATATAAAGCAACATGTCTGGAGTATCCACTTGCAAGAAACAGTTCATCTGTTGAGTTGACATGAACAGATGTCAACTGATCAAACTCGTCAAAGGTAACAGGAGGAACGTGGTTAATGCCTCTGCTAATTGTAGGTATATTTTGTACATCGTACAATCTAAGTGAACCATTATCTGAACCTGCAATGAGCTGACACAGAACAACCGAGTGAGGGGATAGGAGAGAGTAATTTACAAAATAGATACAATAAAAATGAATTACCACCAGATAAGAATCCTTTTGCTATAAATAAAATTTCCTACAGATAACAAACATATGGAGAAATCAAAATTCTTCAAATCATAAACAAATCTTCTCAACTAAGACATGCATGTTTAACTTTCAATCCATTCATGAGATCCAGGGCCTTGTTACCTATTGATGCTAAACAAAATTATATCCTCAACAAGGATGCCCCACTGAACCAGCTGCCCTGCTGGTAATAATGATAAATTATACAGCAAATGGTGAACAGAGAGATCAAATTAACTAAGTGGTCAGGTCTTGAATCAAAAGTAAACAGCAATGTAGGTATATTCTGAGTATCCTGAAAGTTCAGCATGCAGCATCAAATTCCATCGTATTTGGATTTAACAATTACATATCGAGTTTGGTTCTGGAAAAACTATAACGATAAATTATAATGACCACAAACTCATCCACTCATAGACAAGATACCATAAAAAAATGTGCACGGGCAAGAAAGAATCAGCATTCCTTGTGTTAAAGAAAATTTGTCTAGCAAGCCCAAATACTATAGTTGATAATTGTGATCATATAGCATTCTGAAATTAAATGATAGTACCATAACCAAAATATGATAAGTAGATAGCAATAGCTTCGGGACATGTGTAAACACCACGATATTTTCCCAGTATATGACACGCAAAAGTGGGACTTTCAACACTAAATGTATATGTTTGCTAATAAATAGTGTTAAACCACTTTATCTTAAAGCTTAAACTATCAAAAAGTATGTGACTTATTATTTAAATATTGTCTTCAACATGCCATGTCATGTGTAGGTGGTCCATTTTTCTCAATTAAAGCCTAACACGTGCACGATCAAATGGTTGGTGGTGAGACTTGAATCCAAGATCTTTGCCTAATCCAATACCATGTTTAAATCACTTGATCTAAAAGCTTAAGCAATTAGAGAGGGTCGCATAAATATTTTTTCAACAATTTTGCAAATGAAATACCTTCGAAGGATACTTTTTGAGCCAACATAATCCCAGCACACTATTCATAGCTCCAAGTGACGGAATGTAACTAACAATTTTCTCACTCTCATGGTTTACAACAACCACTTCGCCATCCAAGGTCCCAAAAACCATAAGACTCGATTCAGATGGATGGTACTCAAACTGCCTTGGACGAAAAGTTCTCCTTTCATCTCTTGATACACTACTCAAAATGGAAAGAGGGCGTAAGGTAGGCCACGTGGAAGATCCCACTTTTGCAGCAGATAATGACCTAGAATAGAAATGTTGAGACTTTCTGGATGCATAAGATAACTTTTTCTTCGAGGTGTGTGTACGAGTAGGGTTTGCTCTTACTTCACGCTTCTGCAGAATACTAACCACGCTCTCTTTATTATTCATGTTGTATGGTAGGTATTCAAAATGGCGCCTGAAGATATCATTGGCTGTTTCCCTGTCTACCTTTTGAATGTGCAAATTATCAAGAATTTTAAGGTTTGGTAACGAAGCTATCATGTAATCTCTGTAGTGTTTCTCATAACATATTGGTGATGGATGATGAGAAACGTATTTCTTTGAGGCAATGTAAGACATGTGCCTAGAGTTGGATGACCCGGGAGCAAATTGATCTTCATCTTGCATGTCCAGTGTGCCAAAAGAGATCTGGAATGACAATAACAAATGATAATGATTCTTAGTGGGGACAGTACTCCAAAGTTCTTCAAGCACTTAGAGAATGATGCATTCTTAAGAAGGTGTTCGTGATGGCATAAACCGAGAACCATTCGGAAATATGATTATTTTCCCCCTAAAAGTTGTAGTCAGAATCATACAGAGAGCTTTGTAATGTGTTAACATCTAAAAAAAAAAGGCTCATAAAGAAATAAAAAAATGGTTTTTTGTTAAAACCATCGATTTCTAAACCCCAAGAAAAAGCAAAATAGCAGTATCGTGCCCAATGTTATGCATGTTGAATTAGCTTGCCCAAAACTTAAGAAACCATTTATACCTCATTCTGCTGATCAACCAGCTCATTCCAACCAGATGGTATATCAGGCAACAGCTCCACCAAACCGAAGTCCTGACGATGACCTGAAAAGTCAACTTCACTGTCATCTGAAGAATCTTCAGTAGTGCTTCGATGATCATGATTTGCATCATAATCATTCATATCTTCATATTCTATGCCCGAGGGTAAATATGGGACTGCTTCACCATAGAGCGATGATAATTCAATGTAAAGGCCAAAGTCCCTATGACCTGAATCAATGTCTTCATTTACTTTATTCCAGGATGACACAGGAGAGCTCCTTGTGTCACTGCATAACAAACAATTTTGAAATCGAAGTTCAACCAGCGAGGGGAGTTTCGATAGTGCTGCACTAGTTGTCCACAGGTTTGCAATTCTTGTCTCACATAAAGAAAGGGATTTGAGATTTGGCATACAGGCAAAACAATCCTCTCGAAAACTTGTAAGTGAAGCACTGAAATCCAGGTTAAGTGCGCGCATCTGAACAAATTTCCCAACCATATTGAGTTTCCGAAAATGGGAGGACCTTAGGTTTAGCACTTGGCACGTTAAGCCTTGTTGAGAAAGATCCCTGAACAAGAAAGATCTCACGGTTATGAGTACACAGAGCTTGAGTTATAAAATCCAATCTGGTGAAAACGCCAAATAAATTTGTAATACGACATTAAGGAAAACCTGGAAAATAAGAGACCTTGTGTGTGCACGAGCGACAAAGTGAGACTGAGAAGGGTGAGGGAACAGAAAAACAGTAGATGTAGTGAAATGTAGCAAGTGTTAAAAAACTACAAACCAGTTGCGCAAGGTCAATTGTGCCGTATTTTCACAAGTGCACACATGGCACCAAAAGGTGCATTCGGGAAGGTGCCAAGGAACCATACAAGCTCACAACAGTAAGAGTTCTCATGAGGAACACGAGGTTGGGGAAACCCATCAAGGTCCCATCTTATCTTCTTATGAAAACACAAGGAAGTCTAACTACACAGCATCACAAAAGCTTACATTCACCCATTCTTGAGCACAAAACTAAAAAAGGTGCAAACTAACAAAATAAATGAGATGTCCTGATAAAAGAGTCACCCATGTGGCTAAAAGCTAATATTAGCATACAAGGGTACAGCATTTGTTAAGCAAAATGCACCGAGGACAAGGAAGTAGAGAATATGAATGAAGGATAATTTGGCTTGACAAAATTAGGATGAAATCTCTCCTCCCACATTGAGAAGATAAGTGAAGATTCCACTTGACAGTATAGTCAGCAATCATTATATCCTCAAAGAAACAAGTGGTCCATTACTCTGATTATATAATACCTTTTTTATTATTCTATAAAAATACAAAATTCCGGAAATTTTAGCACTAGGCATGTATCCTTCTTTCCTCTAATAACTCAAAAATCACATGACTACCATAATTAAATAATACATATCAAGCTTTGGTAATTATTATATGATATTATTCTATGTTTTGGAAGGCACAATATCCAAAGTATCCGTCTGTTGAGAAAGTGGAAAGAAGGAAGTTTTCTTCATTGCCACAAAAAAAAAAAAAAAAATCATTTAGGAAGGAGTAAAAGGGCACAATCACATACAGCAAGAAATCCTTTCCAAATGAGATGTCCTTGATATCAACAACTCGAAGCTTCTTGTTGACAGCACGCAGCAATGATGAAACGCGTTCCCCACTCAGTGCACAAGAAGATCTATTTATCATGTCAACTGCATCAATCTCCGAAGAATCAATTTCCATCAATAGATCAAGAAGTGGGTAGAAATCAACATCCTTCAAGTCGTCCAACAAAACCACAAGGCTGGACACCTCATGACGTGCTTTCTTGAGCTTAGCCTGTATCACAAGACAACTCTACTAATCAAATATAATTTTTGATTTTCACCCATGGAAATGGATAGCAATAATTGAAGGCAGAAAAATCACAAAAATTTTCTTAAAAAGGAAAAATAAAGGATGTCAGCTACCACGTGCAATTCAAGTTGAAAGGTTAAGGTTAATAGGCATTGAATAAATACCTTTTAAAGAATCAGGAAACCCTTCACAACTAGAAGCATGGCTCCAGAAACACTAGAAACAATTTAAAAAGATATAGAGAAAATGGCAATTCATAGGAAGTTGGGGGAAAATGAGAGAACTTTTTGATAATGTGATTAAGATGTCAAAAATCTCTTATTTAATGTGCTTCCATTAACATAAGTGCATGCTAAACATGAGAAATACGTGTCAGTTTCACAGATAGGTGCAGACTAGGATATGAGGACAGAGAACAGGGTTAATGCAACTGCACATTTTTATGGTTATTCCTTTAACGAGACTGCTAGCTCATGCTCTCTACTTGATTTGCTAAAAAATGCAGAACAGCAAAGATTCATAATGCCCTTGGTTTGGAAAGAATCACAATTTTTTTGTATTAAAATGTAATGCTTACTGAAAGTCCTACCTATGTTCTGACTTCACCTAAGTTATACACATTGATGCTTGACACAAACTCTCTCTACTTGATTTGCTAAAAAAGGCAGAACAGCAAAGATTCATAATGCCCTTAGTTTGAAAGAATCACAAATTTTTTGTATTAAAATGTGTAATGCTTACTGAAAGTCCTACCTATGTTCTGACTTCACCTAAGAACCATGATTGATTAGTAAGGAAAAATGTTCAAATCTATGTTATACACATTGATGCTTGACACAAACAGATATAACCCCCCTACTCCAAATAAATGTGCTGCTAAACCCAATAATGTCTCAATTTTCAATATGAGTATAATCTTTTGAATTCCGAAAGGAACATAGCAGGGCATCATATGAATTATTAAAAACACATGTCACCAATATTGCATCACTCAAAGTGTTAGCAGTCCAGACTTTTTTTCCTTGTTACCGAAAAGGCACAAAAATTAAATTTTGGACAGCCATAGAAGATAAACTAAAAAGTTACCAATTCGAAAAGATAAAGGAGGCCATTAATATACCAAGAAAAAGTGCTATACATAAAAGTGGAGAAAACTATGTATAATGAATGTTATTCAAGAAAACAAAAGGAATCGAATCAAGTCATCCAAAGATCCGTTTGTAAAATCTCCCCGAGCAGGAAAGAGAGGTAAAATATAAATACAAGTAAAAACTACATACTAGCCAAGTATAAAATCACCTAGAAAAAACCCCATGAATTCATCTGTGACATTACCAAGCAAGACAAATTAGTCATAATAGCATGCACCCCCATACACTACTTACAGTGGGGTGATACATTACACAATTATTATGACTTAACTCACTTGAGGAAAAGCAAATATAATGGAGGAGCACGTACAAAAATCTCCAACTTAATTTTCGATTCTAGAATGTAATATAACATCAATCCTTGGATTCCATTTGAGCTATTTTTGACAGAGTGAAGGTATAAATAATTAACAAAATCTATGGATGAAAAACTGACTATTCAACTTCCATGTATCAATGTGCTAACTGCTATACCAAGAGCTAAGTTTAGGCCACCAGACTTGTATGTGAATGAAGTGTTTATTCATCACAAATCATTAATAATTTCTAACATTAAGCACCAAAAATTCAGCTTTCGGACGAAGATCGTCATAAAATAGGATAGCTTTAGATATCGTACTACCCAACAAAATAAGTCACGTGTACGAGAAACCTTTCTTATCAAGACACATCTTTGAGTAGTCACGAGCTTAATCTGAGCAACAAATTCCTTTCAATAAAAATCATCACTATTCCTTATCCCATCTCTAGAGCTATATTATCTTGTCATTAAAAATAAACAGAATATATACCATGTGACATAGTCATATGACCAACCCCATTGTAGATATAAAAGAAACCAGCTGAAACAACTGAATAAAAGTTACTCATAAATCCTTCTAAAGTTTTGCATTAGCATATATACCCTATACTGTAAACAAAAAGGATGAAATATGGATGATAAACCTTAAATACTTCAGCCAGAATTGCTTTATTTGGCAGAATTCCTTGGTTCTTGCATACATCAAAGTACCTGAAAATGGTGCCGCAATATAAACAGTTCAACAGAAATTTCATTGTAAGAGTGGTAAGCCATGGTTGTTTCAGCGTAAAAGTAAAAGAAAATCATCAAATTCTCTTTTATTAAGCACTTACTAAAATTAGTGCCGATAGTATTTTCACCAAAATAATATTAATCACGCAACAACGAATACCATTTTTACAGGATTTAAAGCTACAATTGGATATCCCAAGTTATAATTCAGAGGTGGAAATTGAAAGAAAGAACAGTAAAACAGCATTCCGAAATTGAACATTAGGCAACGTATCCAACAGATCACTGGACAAGCGATTTTCAATTGCAGAAAATATTTCAGCATCTGACTCATAATCTTTTTCTTAATTCATCAAATCTTAATAAATCCTTTGGCCACCGATCTCAATCATCAGTAAATAATGTATACTTCAATAGCAAAATAATTAAACTAACATGCCGCATAAGAACTTAAAAATCACCTGAATTAAAAAAAAAAAAATGAATTCCACAGTGAAATTAGGTCGAAAAGTTCACCTTTGCTCTAAGGTGCCGATATCAGTAGCCATAGAAACGTTTCAGTGATTTGATTTCCGTCGGCTATTCGAGCATTGAAATGTTTTGCAGGCACATAAATTAGGCTCCATTCCTTTATATAGCGATTGAAATTTATTATAAACAATTTTTTATTATATTATTCATTATTAAATTACTCTCTCTCTCTCTCTCTCTATTATTATTATTAACTAATATTTGCATTTTTTTTTAATTTCTTGACGGTTGTAATTTATTGGGTCGTTCATATACTGTGAGCTTTTTAACACCAGACAACTTTATCTTTTCGAAGATGTATAATAGAACTCGGTCTTCCATCATTTTGTCCATTGACGAATTTATTGCCTCTTTAAATAAGTACAAAAAAGCAACTAAAAAAAATATTGTAGCAAGAGTCCTCAATCTCTTCAAAATGAACAAATAAATCTTCTTCTCCAACCACCCCATTTCACAACCCAATCCATCCTCACAACTCCACCACAGACACATCAATTCCCCCAACTGGAGTAATTATGGAGTGTAGGTGGGCTATGCACCCAACCTGAATTATTAAAACCTTTCAAGCACCGTAAGCATAACAAGTCAAATGTCAAAATAAGACGAACTAATGAAACTACATCACGTTTATCTAACATGAGATTATGACCTTCTACATCATTGTATCAAATATGTCACTTTTTTGTTGACACGCATGCAATCAGAGCACAATGTTGTGAAAGATGATTGACAATTAGTAGACGTTTGATGCGCTAGCAACGATGACACGTGTATGGAACCAATAGCCGTATGGCATTCTCGCAAGTAATAATACAATTGACTTGCAAGGGGGTCTAATGATGCTAGCTTAAAAGCAATACATTTGTTGAGTGATCGAAAGAACGATCAAATTGTCCATCTTCTCTTTTTGCCTAATTAAATCGTAACCCATAACTCACCATCTGTCAAAAAGTTCTTTACCGCCGCATTCCACCTTGTTATATCTTATCGAAAACCAATGTGTACATCAATAATAACCCTTTTATATGTTGCAGATGTAGATCAATTTATCCTTTGATTAAAATATGAACCAAATTAGTAAATTATGAACACAAAAGCACAGGAAAAATTAAAGTTAGGGTCTCCAACTTTTGCTCATAGAACATTTTTGGTCCTTAACCTTTAAAATAGAGCACTTTGGTAGACAAATAACCGACGGTTGTTTCACAACAGTGAGACAACGACCAACATCATCCAACTATCTACTAAGTACTACCTAATTTACCCAGAGCACAAGCATTTACCAGTTCCAGTCAAACCTGGATAATTCTTCACAAATTTTAGAGCAGAAACCAAATCAAACTCAGTAAAAGGAAAGCAAAAGCTGTAACGTTAACATTCTATGCAAGGATAATTGTAACTTGACTCCACTGGACAATGGAAAAATGCCACCCGACAACAATATAACCGTCTAAACCGATTTATACACTGTTCTAATCACTGAGAACCGATTGTAGTTTTCTTAAAAACAAACTTAACCGAACTCTACCACACCACCTGGTTCTGGTTTGGGACATCCTTGAAAGAACAAGCATTCTAGTCTCAAAGAAGGGATGCATGTCCATGGCATATCAAGTAAGATAAGTCATCTGAATTTTAAACCATGGACCCCTAAATTTTCCTTCCAATGGTCAGACTGCAACAGAAAGCACGGGGCAAAACACAGCTGAACATTCCAACATATACTCAAAATTGATAAATAGGCTTAACCTGACTTCTAGCAGTTATTAAAGCAAAGCTAATAAGATACTGATATCTAAACACAGATCAAAACACAAGGAAAGGCAAAGCATAATGAGGTCTGTCTACATCTTCTCAACAAAGTGAACATGAACCAAAGTTACATAATCATATTAAGAGATTGCAGAATTATAAGACGGCTAATATGAGAATAAAATCCAATCTAACAAAACACGTCATACAATGGAAACAGTAGCCATAACATGGGACTAAAATGACACTGGGAGAACCAACAAAGGACCTTTTTCTGCCACTTCTCAACACATTTATCGGCCCTTTTCAAAATTAATGCGCGATCTACCAGATGTTTCGTAACCATCACGCATAGAGCCTGCACTAGCCTTCAAGGTTCCTCCAGTACCAACTTTGTCCATGGCCTTCTTCCCTTTCTTCACCTCTGTCAAAAACTGATCCAAACCAAACGGATCAGCTTCTTCAGCCTCTCTTTCAAACTCAACTGGCCTCTCTCTTTGACCAGTTTTTTCAGATGTTCCTGTAAATGCCTTGTCAGGCTTAAAACGATCTGTTTTCATTAACTTGTCCAGCTGTTCATCCGCACCTCCATACATCTCGTCATCTGCATCCTTCTTCGGTCTGTACAGAGTAGTCATAGTTGATTGAGCAGTAAATAGGCCCTTATCATATATGTTGTAAGCATCATCGGTGGCAAAACCAGAATCCATCCCTTTCTCCTGGTTGAACAGTCTCTGATCATACATAACTTCACCCCCTCTCCCAGCTCCCGCGGAGGCCATTCCAAGAGCGACTTTCTCACTAATATCACGATCTCTATCCCTCGTAATTTTGCTCTTCTTCCCCATTGCAGCATCTTTTGCCTCCAGCCTTCTCTCCCTTTCCCTCTCACGGCGCCTCTCCTCACGAATTTTCTCCCTCTGTAACCTCTCCTCTCTTTCATCCTTTGTCTCCTTGGGGGCATCTCTCACACGCTCATAATCAACACTCATGTCATCACTGTTGATTGCACCCCTCTCAGAAGGCATTTGTGCTGCAGTAGCAGGAGCAACACCAGTTCTCTCCGATCTCGCCTTCCTGGCCAACTCCCGCAGCTCCATCTCTTTCTTCTCCTTTTCTTTCATCATCATCTCCTTCTGAACCTTTGACCTCATTGCAACAGCCTCTCTTGCCTTCTGCTCGGCAACATACAAAGCCTCTGACAATTTAGCAAAATTGTCATTAATCTGAACATCCTGAAGCCCCCGACCATCAGCAGCCAGACGTTTGTCAAGAGGTATTGTATACCCCTTAGGGTTCTTCCAGTTTGAAATACATGGCGGAATCTTCCAGTCCTGCTGATCCTTCACGGTCACAGGACGAGGTGGAGAATGCATAACCGGCACTGGTGGAGAACCAGATGCCTTTGGGACCCTCTTATGTTTAAACTTGGGTGGCTCCAAAGGGTCCACTGGCATTTCAACCATTCGGATAATTCTTTCCTTGGCTCCTGAATTAAAGGCTGCTGACTGTTGTGATGGCTTGTACTTAATAAACTTAGAATCTGAAGACTGTGTTTGAACATTTTTTGGCTGTGCAGCACTCAATCTCACATTCACAATCTTCTCAAGTGCAGCCTTAGTCTCCTGTGTCGTCTCGTCAATCACTTTTTGCATCTCATCCACATCCATCTCCTCCTCTTTCTCATCATCTTTCACAACCTTCGGGACCAAATCCCTATGCTGCGAATGCACAATCTTCTTTGAATTCTCATCCTGCCTCACGATTGCATCATATCTCACATTCCCGTGCTCATCTACTGTAAGAGGCAAAGTCTTTGAACCGGGATTCTGAGACTTACTCCTTCCCATACCAAGTGGGTACTGTGCATAGTGGATTTCTGGAAATGCTCCTCCATCGCCAAAGTCTTCAGGCTTCGAAGGTTTAAATCCAGCCCGTTTCAAGTATGGGGGCACTGGCTTGGGCTTGACCATCTCAGATATTTCAGCCTCAGATGAGCTGTACCGTTGTTTGAACCAAGGATCATTAGAGTGGTCATAATGTGTAGTCCCCGTCGACTTTACTGGTGGAAGAAGGTCCTTTAATGCAGCCATCACCCCTTCCTCACACTAAATCTGCAAAAAGTTAAACGATAAGAAATAAAAACACAATAACTCCACCAGAATATATTTTAGAAACCAAAATGTAAGAATCCTTAAAAATTTTCTGTAAATGCAATACAACAGCACGGACATTTTCTTAAAGAGCCCTTTTGCCATGGTCAATGAAATAAGGCCTTCCTTTAAATTGTTTATCGAAAGTGTGGTCAAAAAATTCAATTTAACCCCTTTAGAGAAAACAATTTGTACTACTACTCTGCCTTTAGCTTCTTCACTACAGAAATGGTTGTACCTCTTACCCCAATCCCCACCCCCCACACGGTGTTCCTCCTTCTGGACCCTCACCCCTTCTGTGAGCTCCGGAAACTCCATATAAGAAATCCACAAGGAGGTGGGATAATCTTGTTCGTGGTTCTGTGATTGTTTTCGACTTTATTAAAAGATATAAAGACACTAAGAGGCCTATACATTCTGTAGCATCAAGAAAATTCCATTTTTATCGACGTGCTTGTAAGATGAATTCTGTGCAAAAATACTGTTCATGTTTAATATATAGTGTGAAGTTTCAGGAATTCTTTATCAGG